>MU391965.1:0-229638 GCA_022578705.1 Xylariaceae sp. FL1019 | reverse complement strand
CCCCACCCCCCACCCCCCACCCCCCCCCCCCCCCCCCCCCCCCCCCCCCCCCCCCCCCCCCCCCCCCCCCCCCCCCAAGCCCGAAGTCGTTTTGATTACCGTATGTGACAGTCTAGGTTCTATCTACGCATTGACAACGAGAACTTGGGGTCTCATGTTCCTAAATCTAGTCGAGGTATTGTCTCGGTGTATGCCTAAGGGCAGTTAGATACGGTCTAGCTTGACGGGCGAGTGTGACGAGAAGACGACACGATGAACGTTGCCCTATAGCCTTGAGCTAGACTTGATATCAAGCATCATGTAGGCTTCGATCCTTCGATTGAGGTCCGGGCTACTTCTTTGCAGAGGCCAGCGACTAAGAGTCTTAGTGGACTTCGGCCATCCACGCTTTCAAGCAGTCTGCTTTGGGGGCAAAGGTTCCGGAGAGAAATCACATCCAGGGAGAGCATCGTAACGCTTCAGACAGTCCGGGCATGCCCCAGTCTTCTCACATGGGGAGTGTATCTGTCTCCCCTTCACAATCACGCAAGGTGACCTATCTCAACACATCCTTCGAGCGCATCATATCCTCGGTATAGTATCTAGTCAGACTATAGCTATGTCAGGGTCTCGGCCGGCTCCGATCACCAAAATGGTATGATGCAACTATTGCTCACGGGTAATGAGTTGCGGCTCTAAGAACCTTAACCCGTTTCAACTACTTAGCCGTCTCGTACGAGATAGCATCGATATTTGGAAGAACAGGCGTGATGCCTGCGATCACGACCGGGATGTCTCATGCTATGGATGACGAACAATCAACAGGTCCTCACGAAGTCAACCCAAGATCCCAGCAATGCTGTTGAATTACTCTACATACGTCAACATAGACCCTCGCTTAGACTACCCACTACATTCGCAGGACGGTGGCTTCTCACTGGAGAGTGTTAAGTAGACGATAGGTGATAACATGATTTGTGATTATGGCTGCAGTTATCAGGTTAACGGTGAAAGTCTCATATATGAACAGCGACTAATATACGGCAACTTGTTTCATAGTTTAGGTCTCGCTGCACTCTTTCACGCAACGAAAGGCAATAAATCATCAAATAGGCAACACCTCATAAATGTCACTCCTCATTCAGGTGTTTCATAAAATGCCATCGTGTTCCTTACACATACAGCAAATGATGCATCTGTACTCAAAACCGTTGATGTCCAATGCATACCATTGTGGCAACTCATAGACAATCTGGTGAGGTGGCAATTTTCAATCGCACGTGAAGCATTCTTGAGTCTTCAGAAACCGGATTCAACTCTATTTACATGTTGATTGCAGCGTTCCCCTCACAGATTGTCTTCCTACGCCCGCTGACTTGCATGTGTCCCGCAGCACATCCGAGTTTCAACAAACTGAAGATAGTCATGAGCGGTCAAAAACGAAAGTCCTGGTCCATTGCGCATCCATCGTGCCTGGTATACTAGTGTAAGGTCAACCAATCCCGTACCTATGGCTTCTCGCCACACCATCCAATGCCAGAACCCGCAGAGAGAACAGCGGGGCCGAAGTGCCGTAGTTACAAGATGCCACCGCGTTAGTGGCGTCAACGGACTGAAGTGTCTTTAACGTCGTGATAGTTGACCTTCACCACCGCAGCTAGCGGAGTAGTAGTGTAGACAAGTGTAGATAGCATTGCAACGGCGCGTCGGATGTGAGAGGAAAAGGAGCCAAGCGCGCCGATGCAGCCAAGAAATCATGCAGCAGAGAGGTACTTCACCTCTTCACCTTTCGGCTCCTCCATTCACCGTCAGATAGGTCCTCTGATCTTGACCCCATCGGGCCGTTGGTGCTTAAGGTCCTGGATAGCAGATCGCGGACGAGTTCTCCACAGGAGGTAACTATGAAAGAGGAGAGCCGGCCTTGCAATCAGCCCGCTTTCGGTCTTGTTATCCGCAAACCGCCATCTCGCAACTGCAACGATGATGTCGCTGTTGCAGGTTGGACTGTTCACACTAGAGCCTGCAGGGCCACCTCCTCATGAGCCAACCCTCTTCAATGAACTAATACGTAATATTTACTTGTCATTGGGAAAACTACACTCACTCCCGTGACCAAGATGACCGTTGTCTGTGTGGGGTGCATAACCATACACTTCAAAGTAACTGAGAGTATCTCGAGACTTCAGGAGCAAGTACCTGCATGCAGCTCTACTATTGTAACTCTCATGAGAAGAGCTCTGCAGAGACCCTGTATGGAAACGCAGACAAGATAGACAAAGCAAGGGTTCTAAACAGCATCCACTGCGACCAATTTCGGTGAGTTGTCTTTTCTGCCATGCAGGCCCTCGAGGTTGTCTAACGGATGCGATGCCAATTCGGACTGGATGTATGTAGTATCAAAGACTGACAACGGTTGCCAATCGGCCGAGTCCACCGAAGGGACCCTTGGTCGATCCTTTTTATGTCCCGTTCTCATTTCCTCTTCAAGGCAAAAGAGCAGCGGAGCAGAGTAGCACTCATGCCAGGTACCAGAAACACAAATGCAAGATACCCATAAGATTATTAGGTAAACATCGACAGGGCTCTTGGATCGTCTATCAGACGAACATTACCGCACGGCAGACACCCTTGCCCCTATCATCTGCTAGCTGTTGACGCCTTGACATGTGAAGCCGAGTATGCCCACTGTTCCGAAGCCCATTCTGCCTCACTAGCATCAAGAAGACCCAGTTACCCCCGCCAGCTCCCTGTGGCGTCGCAAAGGAGGTAAAGTGAGTTAGCACAGGTCGTTATCTTGCAAGTTATAATCGCCCTAAACTCTGTTTGGACCTTGAAGCATGCAAAGTATGTCATCCTGCGTTTCGGACAGCAGCACAGTAAAGTACTTGTAAGTAAGCGATCAGTAAGTCGGCAGCCTGCCGGACCTGCAGCTGGACACGATGACGGTACGTCGGGGGGTGTCTTGTGCTCTTCTGGATGAGGAAATGCGGTTCTATATCCTGTTCACTTACGATAGCTAGGTAGAACCTAAAATAAGTCCCTTACCCAAAGACCCCCTGACTGACCTGCAGTGTGCAGTGAGCATCATACAACGGAGACAGTCGCGAGAGCGAAAGTGCTCCGGCCGAGGATACGGTTGTTGAACGTGCCCCTGGTCCTACCCCGGGTTTTGGAGGCCGGGCCGAATGGGAAAGGCTAGCAATGCAGCGTCTGCAGCATCAGCATGAATGTGCCCCTGCTATGCAATCCCAGTCTGCCGCTCAAGGGGTTACAGAACATGACTTGATAGTAACAAGACTATGAGAGCAAGGAACGAATGTAACGAAACGTTCGGACAATAATCGCTGAATTATGCCCTACAGTCGCATCAAAGCAACAAGAATAGAATGTTGATCTCAGAGATGCGACGTGTAATCGCAGCCTCGCTGGGTTGCCTTCAAGATCGGATCATCGGCGGGCTTGTTGCGGTTGAAAATGCTCTGCGCGACATGACCTTGGGGTGTCTTTCGTTTGAACAAATATCCTCACGCATAGGCAAGCTGTCAACCCTGCTGCTCCTTAGCTGCATTTTGGAGAAGAAGAACAAGTTGGCTAAAATGGGAGGCTTGCTTGATAATAGCAGGGCTGGTTAGGACACATTCCTTAGCTCGCTCAGTTTCCCCAGATTTTTACTACACTAACGGGGCAGGGGGATCGGCGTGCGGACGAGACCGGACGCTCCGTGATGGGCAGTTGGAAAGCATACATATGGGGATGTTTAAGAGAATTAACCTTATAAACACTACTCACGGTACCAGTACCTAAACAAGCTCAAAAGAGCTCGGATAACTCCTCGGTCTGGAAGTCCGGTCCTCGGGCATGGCGAAGGTGAACCCTATGGGTTGTGGTTGAGCTGAAGTTTCCATGCTAGGTTCGTGTGTCGTTGTACTGCCTCAAGTGCTTTTCCCCTGTGGCTGACACAGGGGATCGACGTGGGGGCCTCACAGGATGCTCCCACTCGTCGCCTTAGATCTGTGCCTGAGCGGTGAGGCTGAGCTGCTGCCAAAATTGCGTGCACGGATGAGCCGAATCCTCCCGCCTCTGACCTTGGGCCAGCTAGCATGTCGCCCAGACATCAAGTGTGTTTTATCTTTTCGCATCGCTGTTTCGCGAACGCCGCGAAACGAGGCGCGGTCTGCAAGCATCAAGTATAATCACTGCACCGACAAAAATAGCAGAGACTATGAGGCACATGAAGCCCATGAATCCCATGAGTCCCATGAAGCAACTAGACGCAACATGGTCCTATTGTCGTATGGGAAGTACGCTGAAAAGGAGAAGTGACGGGATGAAGATAACATATTGGGTTACTATTTGTGTGTGTGGATGTGATCAAGCACAGAAGTTCATCGGTCACCTCATTTTGATGTCGTATTCAGAGCCAACAAGTACGTGCATTGCATGCCCGCGATATGTCAAATCCACACAGCTGGGCGGAACTTCTGCTATGTTTCAAGCGCAATGGCGCCGTATGCCTGAGCCTAATGTACGAGTGTTTGTCGAAACATGGCGCCCTTGCGGATTGCCTCTTCTGGTATGCTGAAGTAATGGCCATTGTCCGAAAGAGTATCCGAAGAGACCAAGGACCATTGAAACTGGACAGCCGTCCTGGAAATCTGGCCTTTCGTACCTGGAATACCGGAAACGTGTAGAGACAGTTTACTCTATGATGCTGCATTGGCCGTTTGCTGTACTAACACCGACTTACTTGAGCAATGGCGGCGGTACCTCCGGTTTGACGTGTCGATCCTGACCTAATATGAAGTCGCGGTGCAAAAAATGGTAGTATCATCGTGTCGTATATGTTTACTCAGCTCAGCACCGAAGGGGCTCTCGAAGCAACTTTCGAAAACATCTCACATATCTAAGATTGCGAGCTTGATAAGAACAGCCTCGATAGCTCCTCTTTCGGTCATCGAGACGGAGCTACAAATCAGAGCAGTTTTGATTCCTCGCTGGTGGCGGAGTGGTGGATCTGAAAGTCAAATACTTGTAACGGCCCAACGGTCATTCCGAATGATGTGATTGGACTCCGCCGTCGGCAAATGAGTAGTCTCTGGTGCTATCATAGAGCTTTCAGCTCATTGCCAATGGTACCAGCTATTGTATCAGTTCTGGGTCTTACTCTCGGACAGCGCTCTGAAAATAGTTAAGGGCTTTGATGAACAACCGACAACTCAAGTTCATTCATGTCTACCATGACAAGCTGACGCTCGCCCTCACTCCGTGAGGGTTAGGAGATATTCGGATGCGTAAATAAATAAACATATAAATAAGCAGGTATATATATAGTATATAGCAATAGGCAAATGTTTATATATATAATATAATATTTAAGTAATAATAAAAAAAAAGCGGTAAATATTAAATAAAAAAGGTTGTAGTTATTTAAATAATTAAAAATAGGTTTTTATAAAAATTAAACTAATTAAATTACGTAATGTTTTGCGGCTATATTTATATTATTAATTTTATAAATTTATTATTATAAAACTTTTTTTTTTACTTTTATCCGAATTTTTACCCGTTTTAATACGTATAACCTTTTATGCGTTTATTTTTAATACTAATTGTTTATTTTATTAAAATCGCGGTTTAATTCCAAGTCGAACGGTATTAATTTTATTTTAATTAGTTTAGTATATATTATATATTTAATAACGGCTAAGCGTTAGTTTTAAGCCCGTTTTTTATTTTATTATAATATTTTATTATATCGCGTTTAGTTTTATATATAATAAAGTTATTTTCGGCTTTATATATTAATTTAAAGCTAAAAAATATTAATTTCGATTTGTTTTAAATATCGTTTGCTTTTTTTTATATAATAGCTTTATTAATAATTTATATAAAATAAAAATTTTATTGCTATTTATTTTTTATTTTAACCGAAAACTTTTATACGTATTTAAAACTTTTTTATTTGTAATATTTTTCGTAATTATCCCCCGTTATTTAATATTAAACGATTTTAAACGTAACGGCTATTTTTAAAAAATATCGATAAAGTAAAAATAATACGTTTTATTAAAAGTCGAAAAATGCGTTTTAATCGAGTCGAGTTTGCCGATAGGCAAATTTCGTTAATTAAGCCCGAATTATAGTTTAATAAAAATAAACCGAAACTTTCGACTTTTATAAAAACGCGTTTTAAGCTTATTGTTTTTTTTAAACTTTTTATTACGAGTTTATTTAATTAAACGTATAAAGCCGTTAACGGCTAATTTATTACTTTTTATAATATTTTAAAAACTTTCGGTAATAACGTTGCTAATTTTATTTTATAGTTATTTTTAAACGTAAATAAAAATATTAGCGATTTTATAATATAGTTTGCCGTAAAATAAGCTTTATTTGTTTTTAAAGCCTTTAAACGTAAGTCGATTTTAACCGATTAATATATTTCGGTTATTAACGACGATATATTTTAAATTATAAATAGTTTTAAAATTTAGTTTTTAATTTCGTCCGAGCTTAATTTAATTAATATTAATACGTTAACGTTAAATTAGTTTATAACGTTTATAATTAGTTATTAACGTAAACGTTTTAAATTAAATGCGTTTATTACGAATATTATAGCTTTTATTACGAACGTATTAATAAATAATTCGGTTTTAATTTATATTAATAATACGTTCGATTAAAACCGTTTATAAAAAATAAACGATACGTTTATTAGTATTTATAATTATAATTAAAACGCGTTAATTAATCGTTTATTTTTAGTATTATATAGTAAAAAAATAATATTTAACCGTTTATAATCGGAAGTTATTTTTAGCGATTTAATAAAAGCGTAAACGAGCGACCGAAAACCGAACGCCGTTATTTATTACGTTATTATAATAATAACGACCGCCTATATTAAAAAATATTTTGCAAATTATACGGCGCGTAGCGAATTTAGCCCGTTTAAGCCGTTTATTAACGTAAATTTATAGCAATACTTTATTTATAATAAATAAAGCTTACGCTTTTAATAAAAGCTTTTTTAATAGTTTATAAATATTAAAAACTATACGTTAATCGGAAAATTAGTTATTTTTAAATTATTTTTACGCGTAAACGCTATAAATAAACTACGTTCGATATATATTTTAAATTATATACTAATTACTATAATAGCCGTATATATTATAATAATAAATAACGTTATATTTAAAAAAACGGCGTACGTAAAATATTAGCGTAAAAACGGATTTTTTCGATTTTGCGTCGTTATATAAAACGCTTTAATTAGTAGTTATAATAATTGCTATTATAATAATAACGGCTTATATTGTTTTTTTTAACCGCTAAAAAGGACGTAAGCTATTAAATCGATTGTATTAAACGATAACGACGGTAATGCCGTATAAAAAATTAAAAAAAGCGATCGTAAACGTAAAAAAATCTTAATAACGTCGTTTAGTTTAATATTAATAACGAAATTATCGTTAACGATTACGGCCGCCCTATTAGTTATTCCGTTATTAATTAAATATACGTGCCGATTTTTTATTAACCCTTTTGCTTGCCGAACGTTTTCGATTTTTTTTAAAACGGCGCTTATTTTTTTTATAACTACGCCTATTTTATTTATAACTACGCCTATTTTTTTCAAAACCGCGCGCCCGTTAGTATTAATTATAACCGCTATTATTATAAACATATTAAAATTTTTTAAATTTATAAGCATTCGTTTTTATATAGAATTAGTTTTTCGAGTATTAAGGGTATTTATTAAATTACGTTTATACGTAAATAATATTATATTTATTAATAATTTTAAAAGCTAAACTAATTTGTTCGATTTTTTTAAATCTAACCCGGTATAACGATAAATGCTTATTTTTTTTTACGATATATTATAGCGTATTTTAATAAATAACGGGCATTATTTAATAAACAATCGATAACGTCCGGTAGCCTTTTTTTAATATAAATATAAACGTAAGCCTATTTTTATAACGGATCGCCGCCGTCCGCTACGGTTTTTTATAAACGGTACGATCGTATATACTTTTCGTTATTCTATTTCGGTTTAGTTTAAATATATACGTATAAAATATTTTTACTTTTTGTTTTTTTTAACGAAATAAAAAAAAAAAAACGTATTTATATATTTATATTTTTATAAACGTTTAGCGTTTATTAAGTTTTAAAATAACGAAAAATATACGCCTTTATAAACTTTTAAAACAGTTTGTTATAATAAGTTTTAAAGTTTAAATTATTAAAAAGTTATAAATAATAATTTATAAAATACGAAAAACGAAAATATAAAAAAAAAAAACACCGATTATATCGTTAATAATAAGTTTTAATAGTTATAAATAAATAATTAAACTAATTAATAATAAAAAAAACTTAATTTTTAATTTTATAAAAAAAAAAACTTCTTACGTTATTAAAAGGCATAATTTTATAATAAACGTAAATAAAAATAATATAACGTATTATTATTAATTATTTATTTATAAACTAACCGTTTTAATATTTTAATAAATATTATATTTTTTACCGGATAATTTTTAATATTTAGCGAAATTAACACTTTTAACTTTTAAAAGCTTTATATTTTTAATAACGTAATATATAATTAACTATACGAAAACATTAAAACTCGAAAATCGACCCTAATTATTTTAAACGACTGCTTTTACGATTTATTAATAATTATCGCAAAGTATAAAATAACTAAAAACTGCCGTTTTAATTAAAAATACAAATAGTTTTCGTTATTATATACGATTTTAATTTTAAAAATAACCTTAATTTATTAATTAAATACACTACTAAAAATCTTAGCTTTTATATTATATTTACGTAACCGTACGACTATTAACCGAATACCGTTATAAAGGCCTTAATCCGGATTTATATTTCGTAATAATATAATAAAAGTATCGATTTTTAATAAAAAAGTAAATAATAACGTATTATTTAGCTATATAAACCGTAAAACCTTAATTAAAAATTTATTGCCGTTATTTACTACCGACTTTACGTATTTATTATATAAAATATACTTTTTTTAACGTTTCGGCAGCCTTTAAAACAAATCGTTATTAATTAATTATACGATAACGTTATACGTCGATAAAACGGCCTTTATAATAAAAACAAACCGGTTTAAAACAGCCGAATATATTATATTATTTAAAAATATATATTTATATATATTTTTAAAATTATAAACGTTAAAAATCGATTACGATAATTCGAAATTTTAGCTTATAAACTTTTTATTATTAATATTTCGAAATTATTATATAAAATTACGATTTAAAAAATCTATTTATCGGATTTGTATATTTTTAATTAAAAACAACTTTCGAAGCCGATTTTAAATAAAAAAATATTAAAAGCAAGCTATTATTGTTTAAAATCGAAAACCTTTTTATATTACTAGTAAAATTTAAACAAAATCGCCTTTAAAAAGCATTAGTAAGCTTTTAAAAAGCGTATTACTTTTTTTAATATTATAAAGCATACGGTAAATAGTTTTGAAAATATGCTTATATTATATTATAATTTTATCTTAAATAATTAAAGCAGTTTAATAAAACAGTTCGGCTGTAATTTTATTATAATTAACGTTATAAATTAATTACGCGTTTAGCTTAATCGAGATTTTAAACCGCGAATATGCCGTTTAGCCTTTAAATAATAATAACGCCGCTATTTTAAATAAAACAATATATAATATAATTTTGCTTTATAAACGGAAATAATAGTATAATATAGTATAAAAAAACGTTTTTTTAATTTCGGCAAGCTTTTAAAAATAAAAATAAGCTTTTAAAAGTTTAGCTTTAATAAATTAAATAATAGTATTATATATTAATCGCTATTTAACGTTTAATTTTTAAAAAGATTTATCGCGTTTTAAAGCTTTTTATTTACGATTATATTTTAATTTATTAAATATAAGCCGATTATTTACGATTATAATTTAGTCGGCGATTAAACAAAATAGCCCGGTTTTTTTTTAAACCTGTTATAGCGTTATTAAATTTATTAAAAAAAATAAACCGTAATTAATATATAAATCGTTAAACTGCGTTAATTAATTACGAAATAATTCGATTATTTACGGAAAATCGTTATATATTTATAATAAAAACGCCTTTTAAATACTAATAAAGTTTTAAACGTTCGAATTTTATAACGCGTAAGCAAAATTAGCTTTTAATTAATTACCGGAAAAAAAAATAGCTATTTTAATAAAAAAGTTATATTAATATTAATTATTTTGTAATAGTTTTTTTATTTAATACGATTTTTAAAAAATAAAATATCGAACGTTTTTAAAAGTTAAAAAATTATTTTAACCGATAATATTAAAAATAAAAATAAATAGTATTTATAAAAAAAAAACGCTTGTTTTTTTTTAAATAAACGAAAAATACGCGGTTAATTTTTTTACGGCACCGTTTTTTATAAAAATGCTATAATTTACGACTTTCGTTTTATATATAAAAAAATAAGAAATTTTAATATAATATGCTTCGATTATTATTATTTATATTATTATAATTTATTTAAACTTTTAAAATAAAACGTTTTTATTTTAAAGCTATTGCCGTTAAAACTTTATTATTTAAGTTAAAACGTACCGAATTTTTTTTTAATAAATATATATATAGCTTTAAAACCGTTAGCGTTTAGTTTTATATAAAGTTTTCGAAAAGCTTTTACGCGGCTTTATAAAAACTTAAATATCGACTTTATAAATAATTTTTAATTTTATTTCGTTTAACTTAATTATCGTTATCGATTATAAACTATTAAATCTATATAATAATACGGTTGTTTTTTTTATATATATATTTATAAATATATTTAATAAACCGAATATTTATATATATTTCGATATTTATATAAATTTTATATTTTTAAAATAAATAAAGGTTATATAAAATTATTTAATAATTATTTAATACAATAAACGAAAGCTTATTAAAACTTTAGCGTTAAATATAACGACGATAGTTTAAATATTTATCGGTAATTATAATAGTTTTAATAGCGAAAAGTTTCAAAAACCGCTTAATATACGTATTGCCGGCTATATATAAAGCGTTCGGATTCGTATATTTATAAAAACCGTAGTATATAAATTTCGCAATTATTGCAGTTAATTAGCCGTTAAAATTTTTTATTAACGACGGCATTTCGACGCGTATTAATTTATTTACGTTATTTAATAAAAAAAAGCGATTTTAATCGTTTAAAATTAAAAACATTAATAAATATATATACGAAAGGCTTCGTTTTTAATATTTAATAATTTAATACGTATTTATATATTTGCCGAAAATATAATTTTTTTTTACGTTTTTAAAAAAAGCTTTTTATTTTAAATTAAATATTTAAATACCGATATTAAGCCGATTTTATACGGTTTAGCCCGATAAAAATTTATTTTTTATTTTTTTTTAGTTCGGATTTGCAATAAAAATAATAAATAATAATAATAACTTAAATTTTTATACAATAGTTATCGAATTTTAATAATAACGCTTTATATAACGTTTATTATTAATATAAAACGCTAATAAGTAATTAACGCGCCCGATTATACGTAAATTAATATTACCGGCTTAAATAATATCGTTTAATTTATTTTAAAAAGCTTATCGGAAATCGGCTTAATATATACGGATATATCGCAAATCTTTTTATTTAATCGACGTTTATACGTTAATTAAATACTATTAAAAAAACCGACCGTAACTAAACGGTATAATTATATTATTTTGCCGAAAATAAAGCTTATTTTAAAAATATTAACGAAAAATTAATTACTAAATAGATTTTTAGTTTAGCCGTTTTATAACGTTTTTTTTTATAGCTTTTTTTTTTATAAAACTATATTAATATATAATATAATAATAAATAAAACAAATGTTTTATTAAAATACGTTTATATTTATAACCGTTTATATTTAATAGCTTGTTTTTAATTAATACGATTTTTTTTTAACGCTCGCGATTATTTAATAAGTCGTTAAAAAAAACGGCAGTTATATTATTTAAAATAAAAAAGTTTTTTTAACGTAAATCGGCTTTTTTTTTTATAATTAAATCTAACTATAAATTTAAAACTATTCGAATTATTTTTTCGTTTAAACTAACGTTTTATAAAGCGGCGATTTTATTCGTTAATTTTTTATAAACTATTACGTACGTATATATATATATATTATTTAAATATATTTTTTTTAATAATCGAGTAATAATTTTAAAATTTAGTTTATTATTCGATTTTAAACGAAAGTATATAACGTTAAACAAGTTATAAATATATAATTAAACGTATTTAAGGATTTTTTTTAAAATAATATTTATTAGCTTAATTTAATAATATAAAATATTTTAAATATAAAAGCAGTTCGGGCCCGTTTAATTAAATACGTAATTAATTAGCGTAGTTATAAAAAAAATAAACGTAAATATATTATTATATCGCCGAATATAATATCGAAATTTTTTCGAACGTAAGTTATTCGAAATTAATAAATCGCGTAAAAAAGCTAACAGCTTTATTAGTTTTAAAAAATAAATAGCACTTTTTTTATAATAGTTTTTAAAATTTTCGATTTTTTTCGATTTTATATTCGAACGTTTTTCTTTTTAGTAAAAAATATCGTAATAATTATATTAGTTTTTTATATTGCTAATATCGTATAGTAATATTAAATAAATACCGTTTAAAAATAATTACGCTATATATTTTTTTATAACATTTATAGTAATTAATATAAAGCGAGTAATAAATATAATAAATAATATAGCATTAAAAATAAAACGTATTTACGTAAACGCGTTAATATTTTTCCGAAAGCGTTTAATAAATTATTAAATATTAACGTCGATTTTTTTAAACGAACGCTTTTAATTTAATACGTAATAAAGCTTATAAATTTAATAAAGCTTATTATTTCGGGAATTTATAAATATTTTTATAATAAACCGAATACGTTCGTATTTTATATATATTAAACTAAATCGAATTAATATATTTAAAATATTAAAAACGTATAAAACGTATAAATAAATATATATATTAAAAAATATATTAACATTTTAATATACTAAATATAATAAAATAAAAAACTAATTTTAAAACTTTTACCTTTAATTATTAATAATATTATTAAAAAAACCTTATATATAAAAAAACGTATTAATTAAAAGTAATTATTTTTAAAAAGTATAAATATTTAATTAACGATTATAGTAATAAGTAAAAATACGTATTATAAAAAAACAATTACGTTAAATTAAATAGCTAGTATAATATAGTATTAAAAAACTATAAAATAATAAACTCTTAATTAATTAAACTATTAAAAATATTTATAAAAATATTAAAAAAGTCGCTATTATTTTTATTTAATATAGTTATAATAAAAATAATCGCTATCGAGCTTAAATTTAATTACTTTATAACTTTTAACTTTATTATTTTTTTTTTTTAATTATAACTTTATTATTAATAATAACCGGGCCTGTTTTAATATTATTATAAAAAGTAAACGGCGTATAAATATATATAAAAAAAAAAAAGGTTTATATAATCGGCGGCGTTATTTAATAAGCGGGTTGTTTTAAATAAAAGCTATCGTTAACGAATTATTATTAATTAATTATATATAAATTATATTATTATTTTAAAAAAATCGTTATTAAATATTATTAATTCGTTATTACGGACTATTAATATAAAATAAACTTTATAAAATATTAACAACGTTAAATAAAAGCTAACGGTATTTATAAGCTTTAATTTAGCCCGGTTTTAGTTTAAACTAAATAGGTATTTATATTTAAAAAAATATTATAAAAGCTTTTAAAATTAAAAGCGGCTAATTATTATAACGAAACCGAATTTCGGTTTTTATAATATTATTATGTTATTTTTTTTTATATACGGTATAAAACGGAGTATTAATCGAATTAAAAAAGTAAAACGTATATAATTTAATTTATTTATATTATAAATAAAGTTTATTAAGTTTAAAAAAAAATATATACATTAAAACCAAATTTTAAAGTTTTTTATTTTTTAAAAACTATAAACGTTTAAAAATAATTAAGTCGTATTTTTTTATACGGTTAGTAAAAAGTAATAATATAAATAAAAAAGCATTTTATAATAAAGCGTTAAATATTTATTTTAATTTTTTTTCGGTTATTAAAGTTTACGTTTAAACCGTTTAATACGGTAAAAAAAATAAATAAATATATTATAATAAAAAAAAAAAAATAAAAAACGAAAAAAAAGGAAAAAAAATAAATAATTAAAAAAAAAAAAAAAATTAAACGAATAATACCGAAAAACGTTTATAAAAACAAACTTTTTATAAAAATTATATAAAATCGCGTACGGTTATTTACGTTATAAATAAAATTATTTTATTTTTTAATTTATTTTTTAATTTATTTTTTAAAAAAAAAAATTTTAAAATAAATAACGTTTAAAATTTTAGCTTTTAATATTTAATAAAACCGAACGCTTTTAATATTAAAATATTAGCTTTAAAACAGTTATTTTTTTTTATAATAAAAAACTAAAACGTACGACCGAAAAATTTTATTAAAAACTACTTATACGTAATAATAATTGCTTTAAATTATTAATAATTTAAATATTTCGATAAATCGCGTTTTATATAAACTTTCATTACCGGTATATATTAAATCCGATCGGTAGCTTTTACGCAATAAAGGAAAAAAGCGAAAATAACAGGGCAAACGTAGCTATCTAATTAATTAGATCGCAATTGTGGCAGTACAAATGTTTTAGTTAAATATTAGATAATGGTGGTAGTACGATATTGGTTAGCAGGCAGTGGACCTGGGACGGCATGCTTACCTCGGGCGGGCTAGTCTAATGAAGGTGTGGCGTTGTACTAAAGTATGAGGAAAAGAAGACATGTTTGTTTCCAGATGGTGTGTATTAGAGATCCATTGCTCGTGATGCCACACATGCATTCGCTATGATGCTGTGGTGCGCTATCAAATGAGACAGCAGGTGTCAAACATACTCAATTGCCCCATGCCTGCTAATACGAGGTTTGCTATCAGAGATGTATGCGCTGAGTGGCATGCCGTTGTAGTCATTGTCTCTTGCAGCGAACAGTACACAGAACGCATGCCGAGGCATGAGGCTCTGGGTTATGATGGCTGATTAGTTAGATTGGAGCGAGGTTTTTGCTACCAAGCCAATCTGTTAGAGATGCAGTGACCATACTCGTGATGCGGTGTTGTGATACATCAAGTGCATGCAGTGCCTGATAACATGCTGTGCTTACCTGGCTCGCCTGCCTCGCCTGTGTCGCCTGCCATCCACATTGCTGAACAGTAGTCACCGCAATGAGTGTCGATCGTCATTAGGGTTTTAGGTTGAGCCGCATAGACGGTTGCGCAACATTCATGCTCGATGCACAGCAGTTCTCGTGCCTCACTCCAAAAACATGGATGAGCACGTCTCGTGACACCTTGGCAGGTGCAGCCAGGACACAAGTCAGCTTGCATTGGCTGTCGCTGCCCACACCAGCTTATCCGTGTCTCCTCAAGGGTGGGATGTCTGCACCACGGAAGCGGAGCGGCGTGCGGGTGATGGATGATCTACATTGCCGAAGGTTGAGCGGCACGGCAGCCTAGGCTGTGTTCGCTGGCCTCCAGTCATGACTGAAATGATCTACGCAATGTCACGGTACGTACTATTTGCCACTGTTTCCACCACGAACCCACCGCGAACCCACTGGCTATACCCCTTTACGTAGCCGTACGTCACGAAATCTAGTAAATATCCACTGATCGACCGTTGCATAACTCGTACGTCGAGTAACAACACGACATAAAAAAGACCTATGTACCCCCTCGAACTCCAGTCGCGACTGGCCTCAGCCCTAAAAATCATGCCTCAAGATAGAGTTTAACCCCTAAAAATTAAAAAGTCCGTGACTGGCGTTCTGAACACCAGTTACGGACTTTTCATGTAAACCCGGGAGCCACCTATGCAAAAACAAAGGGGCTACCCCGGATCTTCATAAAGTATCTTTTCCCACTTTCCCAGTCATGACTGGAGGCCAGCGAACACAGCCATAGATAGCATCATATATTGAATAGTGGCATTCCCTTGTGGCTGGGTACCGTCAGTCCATTGGTCGGAAGCCAAAGCGGGCTCTTAGGAGCACTGCCAAGCCATCGCCAATGTAACGTCCCCTTCGATGAGGGCTTAACGGGATTGGCCACCGAATGGGTTTGTCTGGAAGGGACGGCTCTATCCTCTGTCGTGTTGGCAGATGGATATGCGCTGTATGTAATTTTCCCTCTTTACAACTGATCATCGTGCCGAATCTAGAGGGCTTGTTACTTCTTTCTAGTCGCACACGCTCTCGTGTAGGCGGTTCTATGGTGACACTGACGAGACACCCCTTCTCAGCTCACCACGGCGCAGTTGACAAAGGGACGGCGGCATCCAAAAGCTTCGTATTTCAACATTTGATTCAAATGTTGCTGATAGTACGATAAGGGGGGCATGGCCGAAGGCGTGCGGCATGAAATGGATAACATACGGGCCTCATAGCAAAATTACCGGAATAGGCAAATGTTCTTCTACAGCGCAAAAAAACATAGTGGTGGAGACACTCGAAAATGGCATATGTGGGATAATGATTATCGTATCCTAGACCTAGAATCACAACGCTCAGTAGGCGCAGGGACGAGTGGAAATATTGCCCTGGGCAATTGGTCTAAGTAACCAGTTAGTACAGAAACCCCCCAGTCATGTTAATCTTGGTTATCGGCGCAAGGAGCAGGACTCTATCAGCTGGGATTGTATTCTGTATGGCTCACCTTGCACAATGAGGTAATCGTTTTAGTTTCTTTTTGCATGTTCTTAGGGGTTGCTACTGTAGTCTCTCGGTCTCACGACTACAGGAAGTGGATCTATCGAGCCCAATAGTGGCACGTTGACAGCAAGCTCAACGGATTGATGGGTTCCATACGAGGCTCAAGGGTTGCAACCTCGTAACACGCCGTTTGCCTCACACCTCATCAACACCCGATCATGTCTGACTCCTTAAGATGTAAAATATAAGCACTCAAGGGTACCGTACAATTTTTGAAAATCCTAGTCAGATAGTTCACTAGCATCTAGTGCCGTTGAAATGGTGATTGTCGCCGATGATAGTGCTTGTAGTCCAATGAGAATCGATGAAGCCTCATCGCGAAAAAAGCGATTGCTTCTTGCAAGCCTCATAATCAGTTGATAGCCTGGGAGTCCCTTTTTCACATTTCATTCGTTCGAATGGGAATGAACCGAGGCGCTGATCCGAGAGCTGCTGTAACCCATGTTCGTCGAAGACAGGCTAGAGCTTGGAGCGTCTTCCAATCAGCTTCTCATGTGGTTCGATGGGTTCTACAGAATACCTGTGGCTGATGTCCCATAGCTGGGAGGCGGACTCGCTCTCGTACCATTCGCCGTGCATTGAACCACGAACTTGCTGCGAAAAGCTCCGTCACCATCCTCCCGAGGAGCCCCTCATCGGAAGGCGTCTGGTTGATCGAGACTGCTATTGGCGAGCCAGTGGATGGGTTCGCTAGCCAAGTCAGGCTCATGACGGGAGAGGCGGTGGCCAAGCCAAGCTTATTTTCCTCCTTGTAAGCTGTATGCGCACTCCATGTGTATCTTAAACTCGGGCTTCTTGCACCAGTTTCTTTGAGCGACAGGGCCCTCGGGCTCAGGAATGCTGATGGTTCACAGCAATAGTCAGCACTTTGCCATGCGCAATTGAAAGACACTGCCATGTCGTGAGGGTTGGTTTCTCGAAAGTGATCGGAAGGCCTCAAATGCCCAGCAAAAGCCCCCGGCATGGGCCCCGGACCATACTCTGGTCCCTGAGGAGCGTAGCCATACAGCGCTTAGCTCGCTTCTATGCAGGCTTCTGCTGTCCTTCTAGCGCCGACCCATGGTGAAAGCGATACTTCGCGTCAAGTACTCCCCGAGTCACTTTGCCCGGGAGATCCATCCCGTGGTCGCGAGATCCAGTTGGCCGCCACCACGACTGGCTACCTTATCCCGCTTTTACATCGCAACTCCCATCAGTTGGTCTTTAGGGTTCCAGGACTTCTGGGCGTTACCTATATCATCTTTGACCTGGTCTTATGTCACGGTATAGAACCGAGTTCGTGACTGAGCGGTTGATGCCATGTAGCTCGGTCGATATTACACGAGTTGCGATGGTGCGATGTCAGGTCTCTCGTTGCGACATGTTATCACATATTCTGGACTGCTGCGACCTCTGAGATGTGGGTGTCAGTGCATGTGTGCGAACAGAGTCTTCCAGTAGGCAGCGACCGGTGCTCAGAAGAAGGGCCAATGAGATAGGTCCATGAGCTACTCCGCTCTTATGCCACTAGTCTCTATCAAATATATGTCTGATCTTTCTGTAGTGGTGGATGAGTCTCATGATGAAGCCAGACAAGTCCAGATGATGTCCAGACAGGTGTGGCGGGTATCGTTTGGGCTCCAATTATATTAACTACCCTCCACCTCGAGCTCTCGAAATATCGGTCACCACTTCACCGCTGTGACGCGATGATTTCTGAACAAGCTTCATACTTCGGGCTGTCATATCTTCGAGTGATCCATGGTTATTGTACGCTCGAGTGGCTGCCGGAACCCGCCGCTCTCAGGAGTATTATGAGATTGTTACGAAGCTTGGCACATGGTAGCGCCCGTGTACAAGCAAAGGCGGAACGAAGTTGCAAAGGCCGATGGGCATGTCCACGGCGCGGCGGACCAGATATGGAAGGCTTCGAGAACGAGCTGGAATAATGCCATGCGACACCATGGTTTGTGTGAATCTAAGCTGGTATCTATGCGTGCTGTGCGACTCACATATGGCTTGCATGGAAAACGTTGGGTTGCTACTCTGCAGCTGCAGCCAAGAACATCACGATGTCTGAATTACAGCTTTGGTTCCGTATTAAGGGTACACTCACATCTCGGGCATCGCAGTGGGCGCTGGTATGGTACTGTTGGAATATAGGCACTGAACATCTCGAAATAGATTGCTTCGTTCGCAGTTGTGATCGAGGCCCCCAGATGCCTCTGAGATGCGCAGCAAAGAATATTGAGAAGCGAAGACGATGAACGTTATTATCAGGTTAAGTCAATGTGAAGGTAATACAGATCGGGACGTTCGCATGCTTGTCCGCGCCTACGTATACCCGAGAATAGCCGTTGCGTATATCGCCATAAAGTCCAGACAATCTGTAACGGAGAGTCTATGGGCCCCTCTACAAATCGCCACATTGGATAGACACCCAGCTCCCACAATGCTCAGATGTTTCGCGCAATGTGCTAAGTTATATCGCTTTGGAGCGCTTGGGTAATCTGCAAGTGAGACGCAGCGTCGCATAAGGCGCTCACAGCTTGGTCTATGAGGCTGCCGTCAAGATAATGGTATATCTAAAGATTGTGCTTATTCACTTCATTTGCTTAACCGAGAGCTATGCTCTTCGATAGAATACCGAGCCCGTAGAAAAAAAAATCTTCATAAAGCAAGGAATGACGCTGTGTGCGAGACTTTCATGCCACAAGCGATGCCTACTAATGATATTGAACCACTTCAGCACGGAAAATGACCTCATACAGATGTATAGATATGATAATTCTACACTGGGACGAGAATGGGCAAGCTAGACATCGGAAGACGGCGCCGGCCTTGCTACGAGCTAGTCTTGGAGATCTAGAACACAGCAATGGCAACTGGAAGACCATAGACTATTCTTCATAGGCTTGATTCAGCATCAATCGATTTCACCTAAACGGTAGGGATGTTAATAGGATCCATCTCCTCAGAGCATTTTGCGTATCCATAGCCAGCTGGGAGAGAAGGATAGAGTTATGTTCTTTGCTGTTTTGTGGCTGTGATTCCGAGGCCCAGCTTTGCGTTTTCCAGGCCGCGGAGGGATGCGCTGTGCATATATCGTGCAGGACCGAGCACAAACGTAGTGAAAAATAGACGTAAGTGGCTTCGATATGGCGTTCTGCAAAGGCAGGTTCGGCGGGTTGATCCAAAAACGGGAGCTGCAAAGAACACAGGAATGGGGGCTTCACGATAACGATGGAAGCTTCGATGGAAGCAGGCGAGCAAGCTGTGCAGATGTTAGAATGTTACACACATGATGGGCATTAACCAGTGCAGAAATGCAACCCATGTTCCTGGCTCGTCTGGCAGCGACAATACTCACTAATCAATTGGAATGCTGCAGCGAGCTTGTCACTAGTGTTAAAGCTGCTCGCCTGCATGATCCATCGGGCTTCGCAGAGTGGGACTGAGACGGATGAAGCTAAGATGTTAGAGCATTCGAACGTCTAAACTAAGGTCGGGCGAGGTATGGTTGCCGAGAATTTCTGCATACAGTAGACACAACGCCAGCTAGCAGTTGTTACTTGTCGACCAGAGGTTCTGCAGAGGGTCTGCAGACGGTCGAGTAACCGTTCTTTCCAGATGATGCTTGGATGCCAGGGAGAGAGCAGGGTTGCCTCCAGAGCCTGTCCATTAGCTCATACCAAGCACCACCGATACGGGGCAATGGATGTGTGCACGGATCATGTTTCTTCACTGCAGTCATATCTTGTCCAGTGTGACGTCTGTTACGTTCTATTTCACTCCATATCTAGTCTTCCCAGTGATTTACTGCCCATCGGAGCTGTCCGAAGTCTGAAATCTGCGAATTCATGTAAAATATGTGATAGATACTTGCTTGCTCTGGAGCCATGGTGGAAACAACCAACCAGTGACCACCCCAGACCTTACAGGTTGCTGGCTGGCATCTAATGAATCTCAAGCGATGGTTGTACTGTATGCTACAACTGACTTACGGCCTTTCATCTCACCGAGAGTGAAAGGCTGGTTATCAATTACCCCCCTTTGCCTTGTCCGCCTAATGGTGATGGCGGGCGTTTGGTCAGCAACAGTCCATATACACAATATTTCCTGCGTCTGTCTGGCCATACACATTATCCTACACCATCGCGAGTTTCCTCCGAGCTCCCTATCTTCAGCAGCTAGATACATAACCGATTTAGGGCTGGATCACAATGACAATTTCATGCTGCATTCACCGCAAGTGCCGCTCTTGATGTAAGCAGTAGTTAGAACTTAGAACCGACCCTGTCGCTAGACTCTTATTTTGGCTTAGCAATGATGGGAAGTTCCCACATGCTTACATGAATGGCGCACCTCTTGATGCTTGCAACTAGATGACATGCAGCGCATTTTCGTCAAGCAGTGCCTCACGAGCTCCCACTTCCCTCGAGAGTTAAGGCGCCTGGGGTCATACGTACCTAGACTACCTACACAGTTAAGTAGACCACCAAGTCGATTCGGATGATCAGGTTCCCTTGCCCACGCCCAGAACGATGGAGGGCGAAGATGATCATCTGGCGAGAGCTCAGATGGCACATGTGAGCGACTGTTTACCTGTCCCCTGGCGATCCGGGCAAAACTCAGCGCTGATCAAGGCGGATCAAGTGGTTCTCTGCCCCAGGATAGCTGCATAGTTCCAATGTGGGGTAGGTAACAGACTGCCACGGAGAGTGTAACCACACACGACACAACCACCAATCCGACCTGCAGCTGCGTATAGTAGATACCGTTGCCAAGATGAGACATGATACGGCTTGATAGGTGATGTTCTCGCGGTTATCGCCTCCGTCGGGGTCTTCTCGAAGCTAATGTGCATCTTCACTGGACACACGATTACACGGGACACGTAGAAAACAGTAAGCAGAGGCACATACACTGGCCCAACTAGCCACTGTCGCAAACCCAGACAACCCACGACTTATCATCCATTGCTGCGGAGAATGCCAAGAGCAGACGCTGCAGTGCAAGTTTGAATGTGCAGAAGCAGATGTGAAGAAACATCATGAAGCCATGGTAATGACATGGCTAAGAGAGTCTGTGAGTAATGCTCTGTCAACCAATGGGCTGCCCGTTTGATATTGACGACAAGTCAGTGGGGGGTGTTATAGCGTCGAAGACCCCTACCTACCTACTCAGGTAGATACGGTACATAGAATAAGCTAGGTGGAAGTTAGCAACGCGCTACGACGAAGCTATGGTCGACTGTAAGCTCGTGCTTGTGTACGGAAGTTTCATCAGAAACGCACCAGCAGAGCGTGAGGTCGTCTGCAACAGCCGAGCAGCCTACCAGGGCTCACAAGGCTCGCCAGGCAAGAGGCAGGCGGCCAGCTAGGCAAGTAGGGACTGTTCGATAGGCTCGGACCGGCTAACCCGAGTAAGTTTGGGAGCCTCGGTGCGGACAAAGGGCCCCGACGATCAGCAGCGCGCTACTGCGAGAAACACTTGATGTTCGCCATGAATGTCCCGAGATCCCAAGTTGAACAGCTCGACAGGCACCCGAGCTCGCCCAAGCTTATTGCAACGATCGACCGCTTCTGGGGAGACACTAGCTAAGATAGACGCGGAGGACTTATCGAATTGTCCCAAAGGTCCGATGTGCCGTTTGTCGATCACAGTATCACGGACAGACTGCTCGACGCCTGTGCAGCCTTTTGATAGCTTGGAACCCTGACCGAGCAAATCATGAAAACACTACACATAATAGTAGTAGTATTGCATACCGTAGCTACACGTATCTGAGCTAGCCACGAGAAAGTGTCGAGTGTGCGGATACCTGTAGGCTGTATGTCTTTCACTTGGCCTATTGGTCCATCCGATGCCATTCTACAGATTACACAACCTTTAAACTACAACCCAGTGCTCCATTGCTCTATGTCATATGGTTGACGTGCCAATCTCGACTACAGCAGGATAACCAAATTCGTCGTTGCATTCCACCCATAACGCTGAGGTCCCTTGTTGGTACAGTAGTTGGCCTTGACTGATTGATGCTCCCCGGGATGACGCTTGTAATAATAACGGGTTAATTGTTATTCGACCTCTCCAGCTCCACTGGCTGGGAACGACGATCTCTCACAGCATTGACTCCATGGGTCGAGGACGTGCTTCTGGACGTGCTCTGAACGCGCTCATGTTTCTTGGATTCCTCTCCATGGGAATACATGGGTCTAGTGGCCCAGTTTCTAATGTTAGCACATGGAAACGGCGACACCGCCACGATTGGTCGTGGGAATCGAATTGCTCTGTAACTGCGAAACCTCGCCCCGCCCGCTAGAGTGTAAATACATAAAAAAAGATACCCGAGGTTTCACGTCTCGTACGAATGGCAGCTGGCCTTCGCCGTCGCCGCGCGATTGACGGCGTCGCGAGGCGATTCCATGATACTGTAGCTACCACCGGGCACGTCCTGCGACGAGCAGATGATACCGAGGCAAGCAACGGTTTGCAATTGACCGAAATGACGCCTGCCACAATCGAACCCCATCATGACAAAAAGTGAACGATGTAGGCAATAGGAGATCCCCAAAGTGCATATCCTCAGTCCTCCCTCACCAGGCATCCCACCAAGCAAGCTGACGCTCCTGGTAGACCTGGGGCCGAATGCAGGTCTCCCTCGTCATTCACACAAGCTCTCTCACCCGCGCACCCGCAGTCTTGACTGTCATCATACCTACATGCATGTGCAGTGTAGCAGTCGCCCTGAGGTTGAAAAGCTGGCGGGGCTTGGCCTGCGAGGACATGGCCATGGCAGGGGAGGGGCACAGACAGAGCGCGCCAGCATAATAAGACACGCACAAGACAGCACAACTTCCAGCACAGCACTAAAAGCCGAGTAACCATGAGATATTCCAAATACGCTGAGCGATCATACAAGTCAATCCGCTGTGGTATTCTCTACAGTTTACATACCAGAGTGGTACAGTCAAGTATCCTCGATATTCCCGAGGTCCATTGATAATAATAATGACTTGCTCAATTGTCGAGGCAGTCCCCCCTGCTTGCTGTTCCTCCTCGGACATGAAAGAGAGAGCGTTGACAGATCTACGACAACACTGCCGGACCAACATTCATGCCTTTTGTAGAGAGCCACGGCATAGAGAGCGACGGACTCGACAGAGCACCTGAGAGTCACCATACCGGCCAACAAGTACTTGCAACAAAAGTAATCATCAGGATAGCCAATCGACAACCGTCGACAGGCATCTTCACACATCTACAATGGCATCGTAGATCACTCGGTCTAGGTGACATGGGGATGGCTGAATACCACAATCCATTGGACGAGTCCATCAAACACAGCGTAGCTTCATCAGCCACACCCTTCATTTCCGTCTTGTTCCTCCCGTCCCCTGACAAACCCACCACACCTCTGGCGCTTCTCCGGTTCATCTTCAAGAGCCCAGGAGCAGGCACTCCCCCAGACAAGAATACCGGCGTCAATGAGACCATAACATACCAGCGTCAGAGCATCCGTCTCGCCAGCAACATGGCCAAACGGCGAAAATGAGATTGTCGTGTTTGGAATGATCTATTTTCAGTCTTGCGCTCGTCGACCCCGATCGCATAAGCTACAGTCAGTATCAGTGTCAGTCAACACCGACCTGCAAAATGGAATAGGTACGGATGATGACTCTGGTGTTGGACTCGCCATCTGCATCCAAACAACTTCATACCGACTTCAGCTTGTAGTGCCTTCGCTCATATCGTCGCGTATGACAATAAATCTGCATCGTCTACATGTGCCCAGCTCACGCATGGCTGCTGGAGCAGCAATTTGTAGTCCCCCTCTTCCACTGGAATCCCCATGAATAAACGGCGGCGACAGAGTGCGGGACCTTTGAAACTGTTCACTGGTCAAAGGCCATGTAGGTACCTGCGATGAAGTCTCTGCAGTGACCCCCGTCTTTGCATCGCAGTAGCCCTGCAGGGCACCCCAGCCGCCGTTCTCTCGACAAATATTCCCGCTGATCGTATGGAAGTGTGGCTATCCACTCTGTCTGTGGCCCGCTCATTCGTCCCCTCTCTTCATCAACGGTGCGCCCCTCAGAGGCACCATACCCATCCCTCATCCTGATCTCACAAGCCCAAATGCCCAACCCACCATCAGCCGAGCCGTAACCCACCCGATGTCTGGTTTGACAGACTGGTACATGACGACTTGTACCCGTGAAGCTTGTTGCAAGCCACCAAGTTCATCAGAGACGAGGGTCCCCTGCTATCTCTGCTCCCTGTCGCCTGGTGGATCCCATGGAGGTTGGACGATGGAGCGAGGGTCCTCGGGTCTTGCATGGGATATGGCGTTGTACCTTTTCCATTTCCCTGCACTAGACTTTGCGGGCCTGGTAGTTCTCTGATGGGACCATGGCTGCTTTGTCTCTGAATGGTTCTATTGTGCTTGTATCGTTGGTGTTGTAGGGGGGGGGCAAGGTACAACATGGATGAGGTGAGAGTAGACATCTTAACTTATATCTAGAAGCCGTCAGTCATCCCACCTCTGCACTCCCCTCCCCATGCAGTGTCCTATATGACCTCTTGATTCTCGATCTCCCGAGCCAAGTTTTTCCATATTAATGACATTTACCCACACCAGTCAATTTGCTTGTTGTTGATAGCCCAGACTTGTTGACACTTGTAACAGCTCTCAGAGACAGCAGTTGACGGCATAGAGAGCATTCTGCATTCGTTCTCGCCTCTTTTCGAATTTAGCCACATGCGAGTCTGAGCTTAGAGCACGTTACATTACACGCTCTAGCAAAGACACTTACAGTGGTTGTGTGAGAATGACGGTCTCCGGCCCTCCACCTTCGAACACCCAGTCCAAGGACGCCCAGGCGGCCCGCAAGCGTAGAAGAAGAGCACCGGCGGGCGGAGCTGCAGACGACTGCTTTACTTGCATCAAGAGGAATACCAAATGCGATAGGCGGAGACCCTACTGCTCACAGTGCTTGGAAATCGGAAATGAGTGTTCAGGTTACAAGACGCAGCTCACCTGGGGCGTGGGAGTGGCGAGTCGGGGCAAGCTTCGAGGTCTTTCCTTACCCATTGCAAAAGCACCACCGGTTGCGCCTGTGACCAAGAAGGCGGCGACTCGGGCACGAGCAGCTTCAGCCGCGACTTCAAACCAGTGGAGCGATACGGAAGAGGCTCCACGGAGAAATCACCGCCGGGACGGCGTCGATCTCGGTGCTCATCATACCTCGGTCCCTCCCACACCCTACGGCTCGTACCCAGAATACCCTCGATACCCGCATGGCGAGCCGACGACAACGGTGCCACACACGCCATGGGGTAGCCTTCCAGCATATGCTGGGCACATGAGTGCCCACGAACCCCCTAAATTCCACAAGCTCAACACTTCCATGGGCCATTTCCCCATTATGAACGAACCACTCTCTTCTTCAGTAGACTCACTTAGCGATGTCGACTACACAGTGTCACCCATGGCTCACTCTTTCCCAAGAGAAGAGATGCCTTTCATGCACAGCCCGACCTTGATATATGAGCAGTATCCGACCCAGAGCTCACCCGTACCGCCGAGTCCCGTGTCCGCCATCATGATTGATCAGCGGGCACCAACGTCCTGCCCAAGCCTCGTATATGCCCAGTCCGAGCATAGTTCCAGCCTTGGTTCACACCACGACGCTTTCGAGCCTCACATGGCTTCCAGGCTGATTCCGGACAGTGACACAATGAGTAAGCTATACTACTGAAAGACTGCTGCAAGCCACAAGCTGCTCAGCTCCGAGTCACACTGACTGACGGCTGCTTAGGCGTTCCGGAGCTGGATTCATATAGTACCAGCCCTCACTCGACGAGCGGCCCATATTGGCCTCCGTCTCACACCCGAGACGACGATTTGGCCCACCATCACACGATGGAGCACGCGGCTATGTCCCACCTCTCCTACGAGAGCCCAGCCCTCCAGGTTAGCCCTGATCTCATTGCTAAAATGCCGTTCTTCATGGACTACTACGAGAACATCATGTGCCCATCCCTGGTTCTCATAGACGGGCCGGAAAACCCCTACAGAGACCACATCCTGCGACTAGCGTCGAACAGTCGGAGCCTCCAACACGCCATCTGTGCCCTATCCGCGTGTAACCTGAGGATGAAGAGAAGGCTAAGTCTGGGTCAACACACCAGGGACTCCCCATTATCGACAACCGAAAATGGTGCTACTGAGCACCTAGCGGAAGTCCACCGGGACGACCGCTCCATGGCAGAAGAGCACGATCACCGTAACCTCGCCGTGCACCTGCTCAATGTGCAACTCAACGACCCGTCGAAGTCCTGTCACGATTCTGTATTGGCTACAATCCTGCTACTGTGTCACTACCGCATGGTCGAATCAGGTGTCGCGAAGTTTCAAACTCAGTTTGCAGGAGTGAAGAAGATTCTGAGCATGCGTAAATCCGTGCATTTCCAGGGATCCGCCCAATCTGCATGGATGGAGGCCGTCTTCACCTATTTCGACTCTGTCTCGGCCAGCATCAATGACCGAGAGGCCCAACTGACGACTTCTTTCTTTGGGATGTCCTCCGAAGCCAACCTCCTTCCTCCAGGTGCCGAGAACTTGGTGGGATGTGATCGCGAACTGTTCAAAACAATCAACAAGCTTGGCCGCCTGAACCTCATGTCTCAAAACCGCCCCGTGCAGAACCCACCTAGCCGTAGTGAGACTCCCACAGGCTTCTCGCCTCTGGGGTCCCCACTGGGCAACGCCTTCAAGCAAGAAAACGGCTTCTTCGGCAATGGGATCGTTGGAAAGATTGAAGAAGAGGAGATGCTGTCTTCAGGTCTCGTTTCTCCCCAGCCTTTCGACGACCACCCTCGATCAGGCTTCTGGCGCGAGTGGAAGGAAGCGCACATGGCTCTACAGACATGGGAGTTTGAGCCTCAGCGTCTGATGGCCACTCTCCCTAATGGGGCTTCACAAGTTTTCATCCGAGACGTGAACTTTCTTTCTGAAGCATTCCGATATGCGGCTTTGCTCTACCTTGAGCGTCTCGCCGCACCCACGCTGTCTTCCAACCAGAACCAGTTCCGCAATCTCGTCAGCCAGGTCGTCTACTATGCGACTTCCCTCGAGGCCGGCAGCAGCGCCGAGAAGTTCCTCCTCTGGCCCCTGTTTGTCGCTGGCAGCGAGTGTGTCAACGAGCTGCAGCAGAACATTGTGCGCAACAAATGCCGCGACATTATGGCTCGAAGTGGCTACATGAATAACATGGCCGCCATCGACGTTCTGGAGCGCCTCTGGCGCAACCCGATTCCCAGCGACAAGCAGCAGCTTCGTCGCGGACCCTTTAACTGGACGCGGTGCATTGGCGGCCCCGGCTGTGACGTCGAGTGGATCATGTTTTAAGTACGACTGTCATACCGTATATACCCCATTTACGTTTCTTCGACATCATCATCATCATCATCATCACCATATCTGCCTACTTACCACCCACCTATCTCTTCCTGTCTTGGGACAAAAGGGGATCACGCGGTTTATCGAGATAACGTTTTGGCAATGCACGACCTCATGGGCATGGAGTTACTGCTTTCGACCGCGATTCCAAATTCTTTATTCTTTCGTTTCAACACTGCGACGTTTTCATGCCTAGTGTTTATGTTGCCTTCTGTCTTACATATTGTTCCTTTGTCCATATTCTGCGATCAACCCACCGTAACCTTCCCGGTTTCGAGCATGTACTACTAGCGCGCTCTCATATACTTGCATGGATGATGGTTGGTATTGGGCGGCAGGCATTTGTTGTATGTATGTACGGGTCTCATCATGCCATGGTTCGGAGGCCTTGGATCGCAGACCGAAAAGCGAACCAAACGGAGGCGCGCATCTCGGTGGAAACAAAAGCACACAAAAAGATTCCCCGCCAGATGACGGATTGATTCATTTATGCTGTATGTACGGTATGCTATGAGATACGATCGTGTTATGCACGAGACGGCGAATACCGTGGTGGTATATAAAAGGATACATAGGTTGGAGCGCGATAAGGCCGGATAAATGAAGTACCATCATCACCATTGACGTTTTACCGTCTTCATCGTTGCCTTCGTAGAAGTGGCACTCATATCATCGCGACATGTCTTGACTCCTGTGCATGCACTTTAGATTTTCCATCAATTCAACCCCTGCGACTGCCTAGCTCCAGATTCTGAGCTCCCTGGGATCTACGCCGCACTGCGACACGAAGACGTCACCATCAGCCAGCGAGCCAGCCATCCCGCGAAGCGAGCCAGTCGCCAATGTATTGGACCCCTTAAGTCCTTACCACCAACCTCCACAGCTCGCCACCACCTCCGCACCCTCATTTCATAAGCATCCTGGACAACACAACGCCAGATCTCGTGCGCATACCGGTCAAAATCTCCAGCCGACACAGGCAGTTGATAGACTTTAGACTTCTGCTTCTTCTAACTCCGGCTCGCGCGCCACATGCCCACAACATGAGCATCACCACAAGCACCTGTATGAACGATGACTAGAATAACATCCCAGACTCAAATAATCTCCCTAACCGTCTGGCGAGCCGACATCCGACGATCTCATCTCCGCTTATGTCCAACAGGTTGGCGTCAGCGCAATGGAGTGAGGATCTGTACTGTATTAAGCCCTTGTCTTAATCCCCTACACAGCGCAGTCACCCACACTAAAACAGCGCGCGAGAGTCCCTCGTTCTTACAATCACATTTTTAGATTGGGCGATGGAAAATCTATCTAGGACGCAAGTTCCTTACTCAGAAAAGGCCACTTTGAAACATGACATTGCATGTTTTCCCGACGGACTGAGGTCGTCCCGCCTGGTGATTATTTTATCATGTCACTTGTTGCTCGATCATGACATCGTGCATATGCGCGGTGCTCCTGCAAGCTGGGTTACTATCAGCTTCATGAATCTGTATATGACCATGTACCTTATAGCTCTCAGCTCAAGGCTCAATTATCGAAGAACTACCTACTGTATCCAATCCAATTTGCCTACCATGCACAACGTAGCATGTGTGGCACTTGATCTTTGTCCCGGCCACCCATTCTGTAATCTCACAACACATGGCTTGCTGCGCAAATTGCTCGGCAACAAAGCTTGGTTTCGAGTCAAGCCAGCACAGTACATGCCAAGCCACTTCATTCCGCCATTTCCGACTTGCCTCAATACCTGGATTAAGGTTTCCCTATGCTGCGCTGAGTGTAGAGCTACGGTTACGTGCTTATTAGTACAAGATGCGCAAACCCCCCGCAATGCCACAGGCTCCCTGTATATACTATATGCCGTACGCCTCGTCTACATTGTGAGCTGTGCGCCGTGTAAGGATTGAAGCCGACGGGAGAGATGCCGTCTCACGTCAGCAGCCTCGCCCGTACCTTGAAGTTGTTTGGACTTCATCTTCACCGACTGGGTGGGGCCCGTATGTGTTTGATCTGGCTGTACGCGAACCCGCCCGGAGGCTTTATTGCTCAGGCCCAGAATGCATTGAAAAAGCGAATGACCACACTTTTAGCTGCTCGATTCAAAGCATTGCAAAATGACGCGGATATTGATTTCAAGAGTTGTGTGTAAACAACCTGGCAGGAGTTCGCCTGGCAACGAGTATGGCGACGACAAAATTCCGCTGCTGAAAACCTAATGATCTTTGACTGTTTCTTTACCTCAGTTTCTGCCGTTCCGGTGCACAACGATCGCCGAGTTCAACAATGGCCGAGAGCTCCTTGCACAAAAACCCGCCTTTGGACAAGAGAAATGGACGACAATGCTCGTATTTTCTTGCACCAGACAGGTTCAATAGTCACAGACTGAGATTAGAAGCACCACCGCATGGACGGACGCTCGTGAGCCGGGATGCTTTGCCCGCCGATGTAGACCGACCGTACTGGTGGTCTTGCAACTGCCAAGGGGAGTGAGATCGAGCTGGTGTAGATGCGAAGTCCTTTGATGGGATCCTCTCAAGGTGTGTATACCCAAGCAAACGCTCGGTGAGCTTACCCGCCTCGCCCGCCTGTTCAGCGCACACCATAATTGATCGGCTATTAGGGCAGCCAATGGTCATGTAACAATGGGCAACATACGGGACCTGCAACCCAACCTGCAGAAGCGCGAGCGGAGCATAGAGCTCGCTGTTGAGGAAATGTGACCGACGATATAAATGCAAGAACCGCTAAAGATAGACCTACAATCTACAGGGCTCTTTCGGGCACTCAGTCATAGATTTTAATCGTATATATTAGGAGAGCGTAAGCATAATAAGCTCGTTTATAGGCCGAATTTACTTTTTGCTAAAAACGCAGTTAGCTCGTACTATATAAATAAAAGCCTATTATTACCTGTATTAAAAAAAGCAAATAACTAATAAAATATAAAACTTAACGTAGTTTTTCTTTTTTTTTTGCTTAATTTTAGTAATTTTTTTTTTTAATAAAGTAATAAATAAGAAAAAACAATGCGATAACTATTTAATCGTGCTTTAAAAATAATATTAAAAAAAAAAATTATATAATAAGTTTAATAAATTAATAAATATTTATTATTTATAAAGTTCTTTTAAGCATTTAATTATAAATTTTAATTATATATATTAAAAAAGCGTAAATATAATAAGCTCGTTTATAGGCTAAATTTGCTTTTTATTAAAAACGTAATTAACCCGTACTATATAAATAAAAACTTATTATTACTTAATACTTACGCTTATTAATATTATGATTTTTATTAAAAAAAAAAGGTATAAAAAGGGGGGTTAAATTCGACCTTTTGAATTTAAAAAATCGAAAACGTATAATTAAAATCGATTTTCGACCTATATTAAAAAATTTTTAGCGAAAACTTTTAACTTTTTTTTTTTTTTTTTTTTACTTTATTATTTTTTTAAATAAATTTTAGGCCTACGGCTTTATTACCGTAAATTCGACTTTAAATACGATTTAAAGCCGAAAACGACTTTATAATATATTTAATATTAATTTAAGTCGAAAATAAACCGTAAATACTTTTTTTCCCCGTTCGTTATAATAGTATTTTGTATTAAAACCGCCGTTATTGCAATTAAAACCGCCGTTACCGTAATTTAAATTGCCGCTAAAACAACCCGCCGTTTTTAATACTTAAATAAATATCCGATTTAAAATCGGTACGATTTCGATTTTAATTTATATATATAAACTATAATAACGCTATTTTTAAAAATACTATATTTTGTTAATATTATATTATCCGTTGTTTTAAAATATATAAATCTAAAATCGATAATATTTTAAAAACGACCCGTTAATATATTTAAAACGTTAATAACTTTTATAAAAAAAACGTTATAACGGCAAATACGTTTAAATATATTTAATACCGAAAAGCAAAAATCGGAAATAAAAATAACGGCTATTTTCCGGTATATATTTTAATACGTAGTAAAATCGGAGTAAATTCGGCTTTAACTTTAATAAATGCCTTTTATTTCGGCTTTATTAATAGCTTATAACGCTTATATTATTATTTGCTAAAAATTCCGTACTAACCGAAATTCCGCTTTTATTAAATACGACTTTTTAGCCGCTAATAATACGTATTTGTTTTAAAAACGGGGAAAATTCGATTTATTAACGATTTTAATTACTTTTTATACCGCTTAAGCTATTTATCGCAAGATTTAATTTTTTATTAAACTATAAGCAATTAAATTATAAATATTTATTATTATTTCTAAAACTAAGCGTAAAAAAGTAAAAAATTTAGGACAAAACCGTATTAAAATCGACTTTTTTATTTAATTTGCCGCTACGGATAAAACGCCGATTACTATTAGCGAAAAAAAAACTATTTCGGTTTTAATTAAAAGCAAAAACGATTTTACTTTTGCCGGTAATAATACCGCTAAAAATAAAACTGTTAAAAACGAAAATAAACAATAAAAAAAAAAGGCGTATTTGTAAAAATTTCGGGGTTTTTTCGTTATAATTTCGGGGCAAAATCGCTTAATATTTAGTTTAATTAAATAATATTTTAAAAATTAATATATTTTTTATATAATACCGATAAATATTAATAATTTAAACTTAATTTTATTTGCTTTCGATATAAATTCGATTTTATATTATTTATATATTAATTTTTATAATAAAGCGCTAATATAACTAAATTAAATTAGCAGTAAATTTTTTAAAATATCTTTTTACCGCGTTAAAGTTTTATTTATTAAAAGTTTATATATTAAAAACCGTTATTTTTATAATTTCGGCGTATTAATAAACGCCTATATAAAAACTATAGCTTATAAACGTGCTTTTAAAAATACTAACCCGGGTTAACTATAAATTTAAATAATATAAAGTTTTATTTTTAATTAAAGCCTTTTTCGAATTTGGCTAATTTACGAATTAAAATAACGGTATTTATTCGTAAAATTTATATACTTTTACGGATTAATTTAATAAGCGGCCTATATATTTAATTAAATAATTCGGAAAAAACGGGTTCGCGCCGATAAAAACGTTAACGCCGTTTTAATTTATATCCGTTTTTAAAACGTAAAATAAAATATAATAATGCTTTTTTTATAATAACGAAAAAATATAATTTTTAATAAACTCGATAAATCGAAAATAAAACGTATTAATATTTAAATCGGTATAAATAATTTTTTTTAAACGGAAAAAACCGTATTAAGTTATTAAAAAAGCCGCGTTAATAATAAATATATTATACGGCGGCTTTTTTTTTAACGCGTTTTTGGATAAAAAACGCTTTAAAATTTAAAACGAAATTAAGTTTTTTTTTTTTTATAACGCGGCCGAATTAAAAAAAAAATATACCGCGTTTTAAATTAGGCGGCGAAAATATAAATATTCGAATATAAAAATATCGAAAAAAAAGTTAATATAAACCGAACGAAAAACGGAAATCTAAAAACTAATTTGGTGCAGGGCACCAGGGGGGCTACCCTGCAAGGGCCTACCCTGGAGCCCTACCACTATATAAGGGCACCCTGGCTACTGCCAGGGTCACCACCTAATACAACCACCACATCTCACACTAGAATACCAGAATACAGCATATATTAGGCCTCACTTCACCAGTGCCCTAGTCTCTGCCTGTATCAAATGGTGCGGTGAGTGTGGACTTACGCCACCTGTATCCAGCTGGCGCGTCTCTCGCAAAGGTCAAAAGACGTCCTTTTTAGGCCCTTTTGACCACATCTCGCGGTCGAGATAGCTTCATTTTGGTGCCGGCAGCATTCCAGTGCGCCCGCCAGCCAGCCGATCGAGCCGCCAGCCACCTGTCACTAGGCGACGTCGAAGACAGTGGCAGCGTCATCGATCATCACCACCGGGAGTGTGTCACCTATCGGCTACCACCTGACAATAGACGACGTCGAAGTCAGGCCTGAGCCATAGATCACCACTACCGGCGGAGTGATCCAGCCGGCAGCCAGTTGACACTAGACGACGTCGAAGTCAACGGCGCCCTCGATCACCACCTACGGCACCGACCTGGACCCCCTCCAGCCTCTGCGCCAGCCGATAGACCTGGCCGTCACCTGCCACTAGGCGACGTCGAAGACAGCGTTGACGCCGTCTATCACCACCACCACCACCGGCAGCCAGCTGACACTAGGCGACGTCGAAGTCAGCTGCGCCATCTAACCCCCATCCCTCTACCCATCGACTCTCTGGTGTCACCAAGTACTCTCCCACCCTATCCCACCAGAAAGTGACCTCCCAGGACCGCGAGACTGTTCCCCACGCATCTCAGGACCTGACAGTCACCTCCCAGAGCCTCCAGCGACTTCATGACCCTTCTGCAATACGTGACACGTTACGGAAGGCACCTGGCAGTCACCTGACGACTCTGACCTTCACCCCCCTCGAGGAGCCCTCCAGCGTACATCTGGACCTCCAGACCCCGTCAAGAAGCCCTCCGCCAGGGCACCACCTGTCAAGATGCCCTCGTCTTCAGGCCTGTCAGCCGTCGATATATGGTGGCCACCTCTCAACCCTCAGTCCGTCCCTTCAAGCCGTGACCAGTCACCTGACCTGGCAGCTGCCAACGAAAAGATACAGCGTCTCCAAACGGACCTCAAGGTCAGCGATGACACCTTGGCAGCTGCCATGAAGAAGATCGAGCGGCTACGCGCAGCTGCCAAAGAAACGATCCGGCAACTCCAGACGGACCTCAAGGTCAGAGATGACTCCCTGACAGCTGCCAACAAAACGATACAGCACCTTCGCGATGACCTGGAGGCAGCCAACAAGAAGAACAAGCACTATGAGGATGACCTGGCAGCCGCTAGTCAGCTGGTCCAGTACCTCCGAAAAGACCTGGAGGCACGGGACGAAGCCATGGCAGCTGCCTGCCAGACCCTCCAGCACCCTGAAAACCTCCAGTCACGTCAACAACAACAGCGCCAGCGTCCCCAGAAGGCCTGGCAGCGAGATGACTGGCGTCACCATCAGGTGCCTCACCTAGGCTCCAACAGCTGTCACCAGTCCAGTCACCATGGCTGTTGCCACCACCACGGCCACGGCAGTCAACAACATGGGAATCGAGGACGATTTCAGCCCTTCCGTCAAGCCCGGCAGATACAGCACCTTCGACCTTCAGACGGCCCGTCACCAAGCCGTGACACTTCTCAAGATACGTCAGAAGCGTCCGATACAGCCTCTGAAGCATCGTTGCCAGCTGTCAAGAAGCGACGACGAGGTTGCCGTGGATCGCGTGGCAAGAAGAAGGGCACCACCACCACCTCCAGCGATGACTCCAGTCAAGCCTCCAGTCAAGCCTCCACCATAACCCCCTCCATGCCTACCACGGTAGCCACGGTCAAGACCCTGAAGCCTGCCACGGCAGCCACTGACAAGGCCCCGAAGCCTGCCACTGTCAAGTCCCTCAAGCCTGCCACGGCAGCTACCGTCACCTCCAAGCCTGCAGCCGCAGCCACTCCGAAGACCTCCCTGAAGCCTGCCGTTGCAGCCACCGTCAAGACCCTCAAGCCTGCCGTTGCAGCCGTCAAGACCACATGCCACCTGTCACCTGGAAGCCTAGGCGCGGGGGAAGTGCTGCCAGATAGCAGAATGGAGGTCAAAAGGTCAAAAAGTGATGATGACGGCGTGAATCGAACAGCAGCACTCCGCTGTTTGAGACCTGGAGGGTGAATAGGCCTGGAAAGGCGTTTTCAGCCTGTCAAGACGCCACGGTAGATGACACCTGTACGATAGATTAGATAGCACGTGACGAGACCTGTGATTGGTCGGAGCGTAGTGGAAGAGTGGGTCTACTGAGGTCAGTAGGCTTTTTGCTCTGTGCCGGCATATGGTGCAGGGCACCAGGGGGGCTACCCTGCAAGGGCCTACCCTGGAGCCCTACCACTATATAAGGGCACCCTGGCTACTGCCAGGGTCACCACCTAATACAACCACCACATCTCACACTAGAATACCAGAATACAGCATATATTAGGCCTCACTTCACCAGTGCCCTAGTCTCTGCCTGTATCATAATTAAACTTTTAAAAATCCGGAACGTTTTGCCGTAACTATACGTTTTATCGATAATATATAAATATAAAAGCTTTAATTAAACCGGCTATAAAATTAAATAACGCCGTTAATATTGTTTTTTAAACGTATATATTGCAAATTCGTACGTATAACGAGTTTTTAAAATAAAGCCGGCTTATAATAAGCGTAAATACGCCGTATTAATAATTACCGGCGTTATACGGGCGGTAAAATTTGCCGTTAGCTCGTATTTAAAATATTTTGCTAATTAAAGTAAATATTAACTACTATATCGAATTTAAAACGTAATAAAACGTCCGCAAAGCCGTTATTTTTAAATATTATATAGCAAAATTATAATAAAATATCCCGCTTTATCGTAAATAAAAAATTTTTTTAAAATAATTCTAAAAAGTCCCGTTTATAAGTTAAATTCGAACTAAGGCCTATTTTAACTATCGTATTATTTATATAAACCATTATAACCCCCGATTGCTAATTATCCCGCTAGTTTTAAAAAAATTCTTTGATTATAACGATTTCGGCGGTATTAATATATAAATTCGCTTTATTACCGATTTAAAAATAGGCAAAAATTTATAATTTTAAAATAAATAGGCCGTTTTATTAATTATAAATTAATAAAAAACCTTTAAACTAAAACCTTTTTAATTTATAACTTAAAACGTCGGTAAATAAATAAAAGCATAAATAACGTATTAATAAAAAATAAATACCGTTAAAGTCTATAATCGATTTTTATTATTAATCGAAATCGTTTTAAATTTCGTTTAAAATTAATAAAAATCTCCGTTTTTAAAACGAAGCTTTAAAAAAATAAAAACTATAAATAAAAACTTTTTTAATTAAAATAACCGAAATATAAAAATTTAAAAAACTACTAAGTTTTTTTATTTTTTATTTCGTAACTATTAATTTTTTTACAAATTCGGATATTAACCAAATCGCTTTAATTATTTTTTTAAAAAACAAACGTGCCTATATTAATATAATATCGATTATAATATTTAATACTTTAATATATATTTTTTTAACGTTTTTATTTTCGTTTTAAATAATTTTTAAATCGTAAAATAAACCGTTATATAAATAAATAAAACTAATTTAAAAATTAAAACGTTTTAAAAACATTATCGCAATAAAATCGTTTAAATAATGTTTTAAAACTAACTCGGGGTATATAGTTTTTAATATTTAATAAAGTCCTTTTATAAAAAGGTTAAATAAAAAAAAAGCCGTAATTAAGCCAAACGGAAAACAATTTTCGTAATAAAACTAACCGTTTTAAAAAAAACCAAATAAAGGTTTTTTTAATACCGCTACCGGTATAAAGCAAAAAGCATTTTTTAAATCCCGTTTAATAAGCTAAAAAAATAGTTTAAAACGTTATATTACGTCGAAAATCTTTTATATTTTATAAAGCTTAAAAAATACGACGTTGTCGTTAATTCGGTTATTAACCGATTTTATTTCGGGGAAAAAAAGGTTATAAATACGTTTTTATTTATTACTTAGTTTAAAAACTAAATTTAGTAAAAACGAAATAAAATATTCCGTATTTAATATTTTTAAAATACGGTTAAAAACTAAATTTAAAACGATTTAGTTTTAAATTATAACCGGGTTAAAAAACGCTAACGGCTAATTTTAATATATTTTAAGCAAAAAATATAATATACTTTTTAATAAAGCTTTATATATTAAAATATTATAAACGGATTCGATAAAGCGGAATAAATAGTTTTATAAATTAATACGCTAGTTTTCGGCCTAAAAAAGTAACGGAAATAAGTCGAAAAAAACCTTTAAAAAATTAAATATATAAAACTTTAAGGCAATATTTCTTTTTAAATAAAGTAATAAAAATAAAGCCTAAATAGCCGCGTTTAAAAACGGCGTTTTTGCTATTTAATTAAAACGAATTTAAATTAAAAGCAAATCGATTATTATAACAAAATTAACCGGTAATCTCTATATTAATTTAAAACAGCTTTACGCTTTATAGTTTTTAAATTAATACTTGTTATAAATATATAAATATTTATAGTTTTTTGTACTATAGCCGTTTTTATTAAAAACGTAGTAAAATTTTGCCGCTTTTTTAACTAACGATTAAAGCTTTTTTTAACCGCTTTTAAATCGGTTATAAGTTTATTTTAAAAGGTTTTAATTAAAATATTCTTATTTTTATTCGAAAAAGGTTTAAACCTATATTTTTAAAATATATATTTAACGAAAGTAATAATTTATTCGATTAAAAACGTAAACTAATAATTTATATAAATCGTATATAATCGATAATTCGAACATTTAACGGTTAAAAAAAAGCATTATAATTATTATTACGGTATTTATATTAAAAAATCGACTATAAATCGAAATAAAAACAAAAAAATAAAACGTTTAAATCGTAATATTTAATTTATAAGCTTTAAATTAAACTACGTTTTAAATAAAAATAATTTAACCGTTTATACCGATTTTTACGGTAAAAACGTACGTCGAAAAGCTTTTTATTCGAAAACGGACTAAATTTTAAGCTTTAAAAATACCGGAAAAAATTTTATTAATTTATTTAAAATCGATACCGGAAAAGAATTCGGCAGTTTTTAAAACAATAAAAATATATTTATAATTATTCGAAATAAATACGTTTTAAAATCCGAGCGAATTTGGCCTAAAACGGCCTTTAAAACGCTGTTCGAACTTTTTTTCGTCGAATTTAAGCCGCTTTATTTATAACTATTTTTTTCGTAATTTAAGTTTTTCTGGCGTCGAAAAAAGTTCGTTTAAAGCCCTTTTTATATCGGCTTAAAACCGCTTTAACAACGAAAACCTTTCGGGCGTAAAATTAAATTACTTTAAAAAAGCTAATAAAAAAAAGTTCGAAAAACGGTATTATAACTATTATAGCTAAAAAAAAAATAAGCTAAAAGTTTTCGGTTATACCGACAAAAAAGTCCTGAAAATAAAATAGTTTAAAATTAAGTTAATAAGCTCGGAAAAAACGTAATACGCGTTCGGGTTCGTTAAATATTAAACTATTTTCGAATAAAATAAAAAATAATAATCGATTTTAAACGGTAAAAATATAGCTTTAATAATAATTCTAATAAAATCAATCGAAATAATTAAAAAAAGCGATGCAATAACTATTTAATCGTGCCCCGAAAATAGTATTAAGGAAAAAAAGTTATATAGTAGGTCCGATAAGCCAGTAAACACTTATTATTAGAAAAGTGGACTATCAGAGCCCTTAGGACCATGGGGTCCGTCCTAGAACGTCCCATCGGTTGTTTCAATGCGCTCTCTTCCGCGACCACTATGAGATAGTTGGGATCATATGTACATGAAGTCCATCGTCAAGTAGAAACCTAGCCCACTCTCTGTATGTATCAAAGCCGGAATGACAACTCACTCACCTCCGTCCCCGTTGCTATAATTGGTAGGAGACGGACAAGGGAGGCCGGCAAGGGTTTGGGAGAAATCTCCGACAACGTCAATGCGACTCCGAGGATCCGGTGGCTGCACAGCGCATCTGGTGCGGTAGTGGAAACAGGAGACAGCGCAGGATATTTATTGATGAACTCATGGGGGTGGCATGGAATCAGCTTCGATGAAGCGCTCCGTGGCGTGATCGAGTTGGCAACGGAGACGAGCAAAAGAAAGTCTATTGCCGCACCGGCTTGGCCAAGCGAAACGAACGGATCAGTCGCCCATAAAGAGCCATTGCCTGCTCGCCTGTCCGGCTACGAGCAGTCGAGCGACAGGGTCATGGATACCGTTGCCGCACTTCGTATACAAGATACCTATTTCTGCGGTAGAGCCCACCGGCCTCCATCTCCAAACATCCCCAAATTCATAAATTGCCCTCGTCCTCAATGAGGGGAAAGGTTGTGAGGAGACCGACCGGTCGCCTGAGGCCTAGAGCCGGCCGGCCACAAACTACATCGCCGATCGGAGGGTAGGGTTCGGGCATCGTGTCACTCACTCCACGAGTCCACACTCGTCAACGTCCAGTCGCCCTGTTACTGTCGAACTGTCTCGACTGTTAAATGCTGCTCCGGCTCACCACCCCTGTATACTTTGCATGATATCGACTGCAGGTAGGGCCATGGGGAAGAGTGACCAACCGCAAAGTACCTGATGCAGATCGATTTGAGTGTCTTTCTCCTTGCCCTAGTGTATGTAACTCTGCGCTGTCGCGAAACATGCCCCCCGGACAGGGCCGCTTCGGCGGGTTCCAGAAACTGTCACTGCAACCGATTGGACTACTGAGCTCCTCTCTGTATGGGTTGGCTGCGAGCCTGCACAACATCCTTGTCGATGGACTTAGAGTTAACCAGCGCCTCGCGCAGGGGGCGGCTCACAAATGCCTGCAAAATCGGACATGGGGTAAGTTGGGGGTTAGAAAATGATGACAGAAACTGAATCTGTACGTATTCGCGATTCTGACCAGTCAGAAACGGCCGCCAGATTCGACAGTCATGTAAATGACAGAGCATTCGATAAGTAATATGCAGGAGACAAAGGCATTTCGTGCCGTAGCCGAGGAGCTGTAGGAGTACCATAAGCCGTGACATAGTCGGCGCAAGATTATATATGCCAGTACATTCAAGAGAGTAGTTGAATGTAGTTTCAATACAACACCGATGGACAAGAAATCGACACTGCCACAGTTGGTCCAAAATTACACACAGAATTTCAATTAACTCCATCGCGGGCTACGTTGAGCCTCGGACGCCCATAGAATACCACGAAGAGCCTCAGTGGCAGTCAAGAGGATGGTGTAACGGAGCTAAGGGTATTATAGATCGCATGAACTGAGGTTGATTAAGTCGTTTTCATGTAGGTGGCTGAGAGCAGGATCCTAATTTTATGATCTTATTGTCGCGAGCTCGGTCGCTATGTGCCGGGTTGGATACTTGGATCTGCCACAATGTGCACACTTGTCTGTTATTTTGCCAGAGGATGTATGTCGATCATTCGGGTAGAGTGCCGATAAACATTCCGACAGTCTGCTGCTGGTGGTCTCAATAACGAACAAATCGATAATGAAAGCCTTATCATGATGTGCAGTGCCTCGCGGTCGCTTGCCAATCGATCCATGTTCTTCATGGTAGCTCGGCAACGCTGTATCTAGCAAGTGGGTGTTTTGCATTGTGGCTTCTGCTGTGCGACTTCGACATCGCTGGTGCACCTCGGGATCGAGTATCTACCCGAGCAGGATGATCTCTAAAGTGGTAGCAGTGACTCTGATCGAGCAGCCATGAAGTTGGTCGAGCCAGTGTGGCGAATACGGGTGCTAGGTTGGCTCCTAGGACGTTGGCGCCCAAGAGCTTCCATGTCTCAAGGTAAACGACATATTTTGAGCACGAACGTGTCCCTGACTTTAGCTCAATTGCAACCTTTGTTAGACTGTGAAGCCTGATGCCATGCCACTTCGCATGGAAACGTCGTCTTTGCACTGGTGCTCTTATGATAACAGGGTGTGTCAAATCCTGCAGCACCAGGGGCTGTGTTGAGGGAGGTGGCATTGGGAGAGACAAATCCGTCTCCAGACACATTGGTTCAACATCCAACAGAGTGGCCAGACTCCTGCCGGCATCTTTCATGTGGATATTGCAACTTTACCCCCATGAGAAGTAACGTAGTGAGGGTGTCATGGGTTATTGGAGCCGGCTGGTGCGGGTTTTGAAGGGGACCGGACGCTTCCGCCTTTGGTAGCCGCTCTAGATCTCAATGTTCTGTGAGGCTAGGATAGTTGATCTTTGCCGCAACAAGCCGAGTACATTGAGCATCGATCGGCTAACAAAACTCCTGTCCTTTTTATCGAGTGAGAGAATATTGACTTCGTGTCCATGTCAAGGGTAAAACAATGGGGCGAGCCTTGCTTGTGAGCTGCAGGCAATGTTCTTATCACAAGCCGAGGCTTTAGACAATGAGAACTCATCTTTAGAGGTGGCAGCAGGGTGTCGATGCCCATGAAAGGCAAGGCGACCTTCTAGCGAGTGAAGATGCAGCTAGGTAATATCTATCGTCCACAAAAGGGTCAGTTGATAGTATTGACAGAGCCCATTAACCCTTGACGACTCACACTCCATGATTTAGTTCAATCCCAGCCATCGGCTAAGCCACAAAGATCAGCGAAGACAATTGGCGATGCCATGTCAACGAAATAGTAAGCCTCTGAGGGCCTTGAAAGGCATGTATAGGTAGGTATGTAAGCCGTCGGTGAGTTAAGTCCGAGAGAGACTGTGTAGGTAAGCGGGTCACCCAGGTACGGACTTGAGCAAATCGCATGTAACGAATGGAGTATCATCGCTATGCAATCGAAGGCAGAGATGGTAATAGGGGTATTCCCAGAGTTCAAATAGTCAGCTCGATAAGTAAGTGGGCATCACTGCAGTTTCTCAATGAGCTTGTGAGAGATTCCCAGTGTGAGGCCTGTGACATGCGCCTATTGGTGAGGGTGTGAGAACGGTCGAAAAACCTGGATGAGATATACTTCACTCCCAATCACGAACACTGAGTATAAGTTTGGATATGTCAAATGTGAAGTTCTTGTGTGCATCCACCCATGACTTGTCTACTTCGGCAGAACCGGCTCCTCAACAACAACATGTCACGAATGAAATAGGCTGTGGAAGAGAGTTGTCTTATCTTATAACGAGAGCGAGAACCGTGGCTTGACATTGGTGGACCCATTTTGCCTACGTTCTCACAGGTCTAGGTTAAGCAGATGAGCATGAACGTAAGAGGCAGCGGATTCAAGGTGAGCTGTCCGCTGTTAATGACAGTTGATGTGAGCAGCCTTGAGCACAGGAGACTATAAGTCTTGTTATAAGCGACAACGGAAGAATTGGGAGACAAGTGAGATGCCGAAGTTGTTGTGACCACTGACATGATCGAGGTTAAACACAAAGCTTGTCGAGAGATCCGTGAGAGCCTACCTAGGTAGGTAGGGATATGTCTCGTGGAGATGAGGAGATGGCAACCCTAGGTACTACCCGAGCACCTTAAGCTCTGCGTGGTGTAGGCAGGAGATGGGTGGCTCTTATCCGCTTATCTTATCGCCAATCATAACCCAGAAATCTGGACTTCACGTGCAATACTGCAGCGCGCCCGCCTTCCCACGCAGCAGACCCATTTGCACGCTCAACTAACATTCTGACGGAACTCTGAAGCCAAGCCTACGATCTCTAGTCAACAGCGTCTTATTATACGAGGAACCAGCTGTACCAGATAACCTACAGCACCACGATGGGTCGCGAGCTTCAAAAGCGCAAACGGCGCTCATCCCGCCCCGCCACCCGCCAGCCCTCGTCTACTAGAGCCAAGCTCACGAACCCTCTGGGTAACAACATCGTCGCCAAGAATTGGTATGCGCTCCCTTTGTACCAGGAACCTGTCACAGACCCATGAACTCACCTGCGGAAAAGGAACAAAAAAGAGACAACAACCCAGAATTACCGCCGTCTCGGTCTCGTAAACCGCCTTCGCGCACCCACGGGCGGCGTAGAGCCCATTTCCAAGCGTTCCAAGACCTCATCCTCCAACACATCCACATCAACCAAACCCACCGATCCCTTCGCCCTCACCTTAGTGTCAGGACCCCTCACATCAGAAACCCGCGTCGAGCGCGACGCCTCTGGCAAGATCTTGCGAGTAATCTCATCCTCCAAACCACCCAAAGCCAATCCTCTCCACGATCCTCTCCTACATCTCGACACCGACTCAGACGCCTCTTCTTCAGAAGAAGCAGAAGAGTGGGACGGTTTTGAGGGAGAGCGGAGCGAGGTCGTGAAGCAGCTGGAGACCGACGCGAATCGACCAATCGAGAAGAAACCCCGTGTTGCTAGCTCGAGAGAGGTCGAGTGGTTGGAGAGTCTTGTGGCGAAGCATGGTAATGACGTGAAGGCCATGAGTAAGGATAGGAAGTTGAATCCCATGCAACAGACTGAGGGCGACATTAGTAGGCGGTTGAAGAGGTGCAGGGGCGAATAATGTCTTGATCGTCATGTCTTCGCGCCTCCACCGGTGGCGGCTTGGAATACGCTGTGGGAAATAACGATGGGGCTTGGGACACGTAGCATGGTAGGGAAATGCGGCTGAGATTACTGATTAAAATTCCTGCATTTGGGAGGCGTTCAGTCTGGGGGATTCTATTGATATCGAGAATCCATGCTGTATTACCTCTTTCGCCTCATGACTCGTGGTTGCCCTATTGGAATCAGCTCAGTGACCCCTTGCAAATCTTGACTGGCAGATCTGCAGATCTAGGATTCGTGTCAGCTTGTTGTCCTGGCCACAGATACCTCTTTGCAGAATGAAGAAGTGGTTGCCAGGATTATTAAGATACGTTCGTCCTCTTGTCCTCACTCTAGGGAACCAAATGCACAGAGTTCTTCTTATGCAGCCTATAAGATATCTGAACCGGGGACGAGAAGATAACTTTTAAGACAACATAGCTGGGGTCACAATCTCACCTTCGTAAGGTTTCCTCTGCATAGTTTCTCACCTTTCAACCAACTTTGAAACGTGATTCACGCCGCGCTCTGTAATACAACCAGGTAAGTAGATTTTAAACGATTCTGATTTATGGATACGCGATAGCACTCGGGTATCACTAGGTCATGAGGAGTATATCCGGAACACCGATCCAAAGCTCCCAAGTAGCAAACAAAACACAGCTTAACCCCCGAGACCGACCTCGAGATTTGCAAACTGTTTATACACCAGTACACACTGAGATCCCAGCTCCCTCGCGAAGCCGTGCAACTATAGGTTGGCACTGGTAGCAACCACTTCGTTTGCGAGGTGGGTGACTCGGAGGAAGCAATGCCGCCGTAGAGTCTGCCATCTTCGAGCGCCACGCTCTTGGGGCGATGTCGAAGGGCGGCAGGACTCGCGACCCTATAAATTCAGTGATCCGGTCATGTCCAGCACAGTGATGCGAACTCCGATTCAAAAATTCCTGCCCCGATTACTCCGCCCCTAGTGCAAAGTCCTGTCGTAATTCGCGCTCGGGAACTGGACAGGCCGGCCGTCATCGTAGTGGTCCTCAGCAGCTGGTGGAGCGTAGATTTGAGGCCCGCCAGAAGGTGCGGCGTAAGGATCTGAGAAGGGGTCGTGCTGAGGGGCGGGCGAGCCCTGGGTCCGGTAGTTATTACTGCCGGCAAAGGGATTCTCGTGCGGTGCCGGAGACGCGGTGTGGTGTGGCTGATACGAGGACTCGGTCTCGTACACGTTGTTTGCGGCGAATGAATCTGGATCGTACGGCTGGCTGTGGTGATCGTTGCCGTGGTGGTCGTCGTGGTGATCATCCATGTTGATGGGTGCGTAGGCCTCTTCGTCGTGTGGTGCCATCGAGAAAGCAGCCTTGTCGGGGTCGATGTTCTGCGTGAAGCTGCTCAGCCTCTCATAACCCGGTAGTTCGCCGTTGGCCTGGTAGTAACGCAGCGTGAAGACACTGACTGCTGTCGAGAAAGCCCAGGCCAGTCTGTACACTCTGTTAGTTTGATCTGATAGCTGTTCGGTGTCGCGCTTGCTTACGTCGAGAAGAAGCCGATGCCGACGACAGCTTTGCTCACGGCGCATGCTTGGCCGCAACTGTTGGCGGTGTTGTATGCGGCTTGGCTAGCGAAGGCCGACAGCCAGAAGATGGTGAAGAGGGTATCAACGACCAGCATGACATGCGGCTGTGCGGCCCTACGCGTTCGCTCGTATCTCGGCGTCAAGGCGAGGTAAAGCAAGGCGGGAATGTTTAGGAAACACTGTTGGCAAGCATCACGCGTCAGTTTCGGCTATGTCGCGGCGGATGGCGTCGCCACATACCAGACCAAATGGCCAGCCATTGTTGCCGTTTATCACAGAGTCTTTTTTGGTAAACACGATGATTTCCAGAATGAAGATGACCAAGCCGAGGACTCCCTGAGCAATGTGCAGGCTTAGCTTGATGACGGGTATTTTATCCGGGTTGATGTCGAGCTTTTCGGAAAGTGCCATCTTGGGTTTGGTCTACTCAAATAGAGCAGAGATGTAAGTTGGCGTATGGACGGCTACGGATTGCGTTTATTTATATCGAGGTGAACGAGGAGAGACAGCGGACGATTGTCTAGGCCTGCTGACAGGGTCCTGGCGGATAGGCCGCGAGTCTACCTAGGTATATTTGCGAGACGTAGGGTCTTCTTGATGTGAGTTGACGTGCGCAGGCAATCCAACAAACCAATTGAGTCAGGTCGAAGTGAGTTGGATAATGCCGTGTTGTCTTGAGAAGTGAGAGGCGATGCTATGACGCAGTAGCTCTGCTTTGGGAAGCTGTCGTTGTCGTCGTTGTCGTCGTTGTCGCTGTCGTGATCCGTATCTAGCTGTCGTTATTGACAAGTCGGTGATGCTATGTTACGCACAGAGTGAGGCTTTGGAACGAGAGTGCGATAGGTCACTCGTTGCTGCGCGCCGCCTTGCGTTGGAGAGAAAAACAGAAGTCCTGTCAGGTAAGGGAGTCGCTGGCCAGGTAAGCTGTCTACATGTAGGTAGCAGTTTTTTATTGTTTGGTTTAGGTGCGCAGCTGACCATGCGCTTGGCTGCCCACACCCTTCCGTCCACTCGCGGGCTGAGTTGGGCTGACGGGGGAATGCGACGCGCGTAACCAAGCCTGTCTGCAATGACCGTCTTTCTTGCAACAATACTCCACGTAGTAGTAGTACAGTTCGTAACGATTTTCAGATGGGGACTAATAACATGCAGACAACGCCGTCGCCGTGCTATGGCCGTGTTGGTTCCAGATCCGCTGCGCATTGGCTTGGTGATAGGTACGGAATACCTAAGGTAACATAACCGCTTCGCGGCTCTTGCGCCGACAGTCGTAGACCTAATTCCGTCTCGCCAGTCTTCATAACGGACACAGCCCTGCGGCAATGGCCACTGCAGCGCTGAGCCACTACGACGCAGATCACTACCTCTATATGTACCTACCTACTCGCCTAGGTGTTAAGCTAGCGCCAGGGAGCCGCGCACGAACCGAAGGCGCCGAGGGACGCTAGAACATTCAGTGTCACATTTTTGGAACGCCATTAGGCACGGATTAATCTGTAGGTACCTAAGGTAGGTAATCCGTACATGTGTATCAAATGCCCTCACATGCATTATAGTTATAATGTTTAAGTTATTTCGTCAGCAACGGGATCAATGTGCTCGCGCTGCTGCATACCTACCTATTGGTATCTTACTGGACACGTTTGGTGAAGATAGGTACTGGGGAATCATGGATGTATCAGCGTCGCAGAAGCCCGCCCGGCCATCCCCTTGCCAACCGTGCCTTGGCTGTGACGTAGCGGACGCTATTATGTGACGCAACACAGGCGGCCGAGTTGACCAGATAGCGCAAGTAATCGACATACCCTACATCAGGTGTGTGTGTTTTCTTACTCAAAGCCAATGATAGAATACCATATCTCGTGAAGCGACTTGCCGCTACGAATGAGCACCGACTCGTCCATCATAAAGACCTATGCGCAGGTTTCAGTCCATGATGATGTGAAGCTACCTTACCTACCTACATGTATAGCTCAGGCACGTATCGGGTACAATGTCGGTTAAACACCCACTCAAGACTTGACTGCTCCCCCGAGCTCACTGGTATGGAAACTTGAAAGCATCACTTCTTTGGCTGATACTCACTACATCTCTCCATACGTTTGACTTACTTCAAGACGGGTGTTGAGATTGTCAAACACCATTCCGTTCACTCGTACCTACCTAGTAGTAGCTTTGCCAGCTCTCCGCACTCGGACTTGACTGTTAAGTACCTCTAGGAGTCACTCGGCTCAGCCATCGTCCGCCCGCTACCAAACTGAACTCACTCTAATCTGACATACCTATGAGACACAACCTGAAGTGCCCGCCTGACCTTCGATGCTAGGTAGGTAGAGCTGTATTGAAGGTGATGCGGATTGTCGAGATTTGACGCCCGAGATGATCATTCTAACTTGACCTGGGACCATGCAGATCAGAGTCCGACATGTGGGCCGGTTCTATCTCAATTCAATTACGACTTCCATCAGGACCCAATGCCGTGTCCCATCTCTACGAGTTTGACGTGAACCATCATCATCTTGCACAGTGCACATGGGCACCGAGTCTAAATTCCGGCTCTCAAATCGTACCATCTCCTCAGTCCTGGCCCCCTTCGCGCTCACTCACATCATCTCCCATTGTTGCTAAAACCCGACATTGTGAGGTGATCGTTCCGCTCCAGGGACCAAACAACCCGGATAACCCCAACGGCGGACTGTTTGCTAGTCGGCCCTGTTCTGATCCGGAGATGCCAGACGATAGGAATTACGTCGCAGGAGCGAATGGACCTTCCCACATAGAGCACAACGGTGAACAAACGCCTTTGCTCAGCGGCTCGACCGTTCCCAGCCAGGAACATGCACAGGGTCATGACGGCGACGAGAGAGTCGTTCTCGCCGAGGGCGTCACAGGCGCAAAGCTCTGGACTATCTTGGGAGCCTGTTGGATTGGCGTGTTCCTTGGTGCTGTCGACTCTACCATCATTGCGACTTTATCGGCTCCCATTTCCAGTGAATTCCAGTCCTTGAGTCTCTTATCGTGGCTGGCGACTGCTTACCTCATTTCGAATGCCGCTTGCCAACCTCTATCTGGGCGGATGACCGATATCTTCGGCAGAGGGCCGGGGCTTGTCTTTTCGAACCTCTTCTTCGCCGCAGGTAACCTCATTTGTGGCTTGGCGCCAAATGCCAACGTCATGATCCTCGGTCGCGTCGTGGCCGGCATCGGCGGCGGAGGCCTTATGGCCATTAGCACGTTCTTGTCGACTGACCTGGTGCCCCTTCGTCGTCGTGGAATCATTCAAGGGTTAGGCAATATCTGCTACGGGAGTGGTGCCATGGTTGGAGGGGTATTCGGAGGTCTAGTTGAAGATCACTCATCTCGGGGGTGGCGCCTTGCTTTCCTCGTTCAAGTGCCCCCAGTCCTCGTCTCCGCGTGTCTGGTGGCTTACCTTGTTCGCATCCCACCTAAAGTCTCGGAGAAATCGTATCTCGCCCGCATCGATTTCACAGGCGCCGCCTCCCTCGTCATCTGCCTCGTTCTTCTTCTGCTGGGTCTCAACTCTGGTGGCAATCTGGTTCCCTGGAGTCATCCCCTCCCACTCACGACTTTACCCCTCGCTTTAGTAGCATTGATATTCTTTATCATCTTCGAGTCCCGAGCGAAGCAGCCCGTTATACCGGTCCGTCTGTTATTGAACAGAACCGTTGTTTCTGCCTGCATGACAAACATGTTGTGTTGTATGGTTCAATTTCTGGCTCTATTCTATGTTCCCCTGTACCTTCAAACCCTTGGAGTTAGTGCCTCTCGCGCTGGCTTAGTCATTTTATTTTCCCCTTTAGGTATCTTTATTTGCTCTGTAGGTGCGGGATTCATCATGCAGAAAACAGGTCGCTACTTGTACCCGGCAATTGTGGCTGTTTCATTGCAACTTGCTGGCTCAATGATATTGGCTTTTCTGCGTCCGAACGCTCCCTCTTGGCCTCTGGACATTGCATTCTTCTTATTCGGCTCCGGGCAGGGAGCTATGCTTACCACCACCCTTTTGGCGTGCCTGGCCGCCGTCGAACATTCGAACCAAGCCACTATCACATCTGCAACATATGCTTTTCGATCTGTGGGCAGTACCCTTGGTATTACCATAGGTTCCGCGATTTACCAGAATGTGCTCAAGACTAAGTTGTGGGAGCGTTTCGGCGATCTACCGGGTGCTGCCGAGGAGATCGCGCGGATTAGGGACGACCTCGACGAATTGAGACACCTCCCGGACGGATGGTACGACGGAGTGATGGCGTCATTTATGGAAGCTTTCGATAGCGTTTGGTTCACAATGGTCGGAATCGCGTGCGCTGCGTTGATTGCTGTCTTACTGATGAAAGAACACAAGCTTCATTCAACGCTGGCTCGTGATGATGAGGAATGACAGTCCGTGTGTCAGCATGCTACGAATCATTGACAAGGAAAGGCCTGGGAGACTTCGCACGTTCTTTGATCACTGGGAATCTTTTGCCTGAGTACTATATGAAGTGACCGTAAAGGCAGATAGTTATTGCACTGCTAAGAAAAAGCAAATCTACGACATCTATCACAGCATAACTTGGTTTAGACATGCGCAGTTCACGAGGTTGAGGATTAAGCAGCCAGTATCCATGTTAGAACATTATAGGGATTGAAATGAAATATAATTCCAAACCCTTGTAAGATTGATGCCTTCTTGTGCTAACATCTCTCCTCCTTATCAGGATGATACCTAATGCTGGTTGTTGATTCGTGGTATAAACCTGCCACTAGCTCCCAAGACCACCTCATAATAGTACCCAACCACTATTTGGGAATAATATAGCACACTTTTTTCCTCATTTACGGCTTGCCATAGAACAAAGAAACCGGATCGTCGTACCTGTTCGTCAGATTGTCGAGTAGTCGACAAGCCCTTTGTTCAGCCCATCATTCTTTTGTCTTTGATCTCGACCTACACCAGTATTCCGCTTTCGTGCTCAATGCAATGCAATAAGGCTGGAATGGAATCCAAAATTCGGTCCACGATCCTTTAGTCGAAACGATTTTGGCCCTGCTCAGGTGGAGATCTTCTGTGTCACGACAGGTTAGGTATCGGCAGCCAAAATGTCGATAGAGGACGCCTTCTTTGACGATTTGCGCCAACAAGCAGTGAGTGGCTTGAGCTTCAACTATCATGCCGTTTACGTTCTTTAAGAGATGCCATTATACAAGATTACGAGTGGTTTACATTGTCGAATTCATATGAGGCAGCAGCTATACATTTATGTTTCTACGATCGCGTATTACTAACACTTCGGATCAGTTTCAATGGTCAGAATGGCGCCGAAGGGGACCCAATCAGGTCCAACATCCAGCGTTGTGGAACAAGCTTCGGCTTCCAGTAAGAGCACGCCCAATTGGCACCGATATGCAATACGAAATGGTACCGACATCGTTTCTTGTCGAGCGAAGAAATCGTTCTCGCCTCGAACTCTCTGGAGCGCTCCCCGATAACAACCCTGAGAGGAAGAGAATGATATTGAGGAGCCGCGAGGTACGGGCCTTTTTTGATACGGGCCCGACAGGCGACGGCGTCGTTTATCGTAAAGTACTTGGTTACGGTGGCAATGGATTGGTCCTCCTGTTCCGCACTGGAGGGACTACCAACCCGTTCGAGTTCGTTGTTAAAGTTGACCTGCGTGACTGGTAAGTATTCCAGGGAGAGCACTACCTGTGTCTACTTGTGAAATGCAAACCTTTCTGTTTCGGCCAGTATTGGTTTTTACAGTGGGAAAGTCGCTAATGTGTCGCGGCGTGTAGGGACAGTGACAATATTCGAGGAGAGATCAGACAAACACGGGTAAGCATGCGCTGATTAAGGTGTGCCCCCTTGTCCTGTGCTCGCCGCTAATCTTGTACATGCACTACAGAAATACGAACGAGCTGCTCATTGCGTCCAAATGATTGATCGAAGCAGGATTGGGGCACCAGAATACGAGGAATTCAAGTTCGAAGATGACTGGGGAACCTATGACAGCTCAGATAACGACGGTGATTCAAGTGGAGACGAATCTATAGACCAGGAACCTGAGGAGAGGGCGAGGAAGAGAAACCTTACCAGAGAGCAGAAGCGCGAATTATACCCCGAGGAAGCGGCTTCTAAACAGCGGCGATACGAAGAAAGATCGCAATCAAAATATTATGCCGTCCGTGAGCGGGAGGCACGGATTCAGGCTCGTCGTAAGGCTCGCGAAGGCAACATTGTGAACAAAACCATCCGCAAAGTCGCAACGCACCTCAAAGCCGGTTGGAAGTTCAATGAAGACCAAATAATGAATAAATTAGGCCTCGCGGCCATGATGCAACCCTTGGAAGGGTTGATCGTCAATCGCTTCGATGATAACAAATGGCAGATGGACAGGACAGATTTCATATTATTAGAGTATTGCCAGCTTGGCGACCTACATGCGTTCATCATTCGGTAAGTACTGACTTCCAGGAGTACCTTTTCGATCGTAAGACACCATTGTCCATAAAGACCCTATTTACTGATTTGCCGGGAAGAGTTTTACTGGAAAATGAGACGATACCCAATAGAGTGTTATGGAGCTTCTGGCTTTGTCGTATGTAACAGAATCAAACCTAACCGGCATCATCTACCACAGCTAACATAAACACAGTGATACGATCAGTTATTGCAATGTAGTACGTACTTTGTGTTTGCTGATATATCTCCGTACAGCTCTAGGGTACCCGCAACGTACCTGTAGCATTTCTACTATCATTGAATGATCCTATGCAATGCTAGGCCTTGGCCCTTCATTTGCGCCGCGAGGTTGACACAACGCGATAGTTACCCACCTCGCAAATTCCATCCAGCGCGGAAACAAGCGCAGACAGACGCAAATGGGCGCCCGACTGTGGATTTGGGTGTGGCAGCATTGGCACCAACCCGAAGAGCACGGATAGGGACATCCAAGCGAATCGGAGCAGACCTGTACGAACATGTTCCGCCCCCCGAAAAGCGTTGGCGGGCTAGAAACAACGTTCATTTTGATATCGACCCGCAGAATAGTAAGAAACCGAACGCTCTACAGCAGGTACCGTTTAGCATTGTTAATCTGCCCAAGTCTTCATCGTTGAAGTCGACTCGCCCGAAGCTGTTGATAGAGAACATGAGCTTATTCCCAGGCTGAAGGTGCGTACCAGAAGGCGGCATTTATCCGTACTTATCCGTGCCTTTGTGCGCTAAAGATACATTAGCTTGGTGACTTTGGACTCGTGCGCAATATGAAGCCGCACAAGAGAAAGTTGGTTTGCGCCTTTCGATGCGGACTGACCGCAGTTGCTTACAATGTGATAGCCAGTTTTACCATGCGTACCGAAGGATGTGTAAGCAGCAGTATGCGACGCCAGTAAGTAGCTTGAAGACATTGAAAGCTTCGCGATCCTGATACCATGGATAGGAACATTTCACGCACGAGTGGGATGAGATTCACGACACCGCGCTCGGACCTGGCAACATGATGAGGCCGGACGGCTCAGAAGTCTCGAAACAGGCGGTGGCTGGCAAGTTTACCTACAAAACCAACGTGTACCAGATAGCTTTGGTGAGTGTCTGATCTCCGCACAAAGCCTTGCTGCCGTTCCGAGTGGCTCATGTGTTGCAGACAATGTGGAACCTGATCACTCTAAAGACAATCGAGCCGCCTGCCGTATTGAGCGTGGAAGAAGGCCCAAATGTTCTTCCGCCGCATTATGGCACGAGCATTTGGGGACCAGAAGGCCAAAGACTTTATTCACACATTGACGAACGACTTAGGAGGACAGTGGCTCATTGCCTCGCGCATTTCCCGGCAGATCGTCCTGATCTGGATTTCCTTCTAGATGAGGCCAGAGATTGTGTTGCGAATAGGCTCTTCGCGTTGGAAAGTGATGTTTTCATACGGAAATGGGTAACCAAAATAATGCGTACGCCGTTGAATCCAAGCGCGGGTACCAATCCTCCGGGGCCCGCTGGTGGAGGCGGTGGCGGAGGCGGTGGTGGCGGAGGAGGAAATGGAGGAGGTGGTGGAGGAAATGGTGGAGGCGGTGGAGGGCAACCTCCTAACCTTCGGCCACCTCCAGGATTTGGATTCAATCCAGGTTCAAAAGGTGGCCCTCCAGCAGCGCCTCGTCCATCATATGCACAGCCCGACCTCCCGGGCAATCAACAGCAGCAACAGGCCCAACCAGGGCCAGAACCTGGGTGGAATCCGCCGCCGAACGTTTTTACACAAAAACAAACATCGTCTACAGAAGTGCAGCGACCAGACCCCGAATCACTGATTCTGAGCTCAAGTCCTGCCGAGGACGGGCGCGGCGAGAGCGACGGCCCCTACGATCCACTGGGGAGTCGTGCTACTGTACCCGGCCTTACAACATCAGCGGACAGACCTGATGGCGTGCCACAGGTGATCAACAGAGCTCCCGGTCAGCGGAGTCCTTTGATCGATGACGACGACGATGACGATGACCTCTATGAGGCCACGCCCGAGACTGATTCCCAGCGCCGACGACGACTTGAACGCGAACGCCGACGTGCACGCACCAACGGTTCTCGCGCTACCAGGAGCCCCATGGGGTCTGGAAACCGTACTCCAGCTCGCGAGAGCAGCTCCGGGGGCTCCATAGTGAGATCACGGCCTGTAGGCGAGCGGGACGTTTTTGGCAGGACTTCCTTTGGACCAAGACCAACTTTTTTCGGCCAGGAGCCTGACACTTCTGGCATTTATGACTCTGCTGGCTTTTTGAACACCAGCGGTCTGTCAGCGCAATCACCATCTCAGCCTCAGCGTCGCGCAGTTCGTTTCGCGCAGCCTTTGGCTACGGCCATTCCCCGACAACCGCCACAGGTAGTCCGTCCAATTCAGTCCTCACTCAGGTCAGCCAACGGGGAAACCCTTTACACGATAGAAGCAGAAGGGGAGACTCGGCAAATACCCCATCTCGGTCGCACACCCGCAGGTCAGACTGGCCTCCTCGGGCCATCCAATATCCCCGGCGCGGTCAACAATCCTGTCATCACGGGCATAAGAGGTGCTTTCAGGGAACCTGACCAAAGCCCCGCACTGATTCCAGATGTCTCACCCGATGTCTCACCCGCATTTTCAGAGGATTTGGATAGCGAGATGGGCGACTCCTTCGTACCAACATATACCCAGCGGCCCGCGTTAGTTGGCTCCTTGAATGTCCCTGGCGCATACTCTATGGGCTTTCAGAATAATGGATGGTTTGGCCCGGCTCTCTGATACCAGCCGTTTTGATCTTCTTTGTGTGGCGATTCTGTGTAGAGAGGTCTACGGAACTTAGGCGGAGTATAGCTTAGATGGGATAATTTCCTTCATGTTGATGTATGAGGTAGATATTGAGATTCTTACTCTGACCTGTCATTAATAGATATGGTGAGACACTTCAATGTACGATAGTTCCTGATACTGCAAAGATAGCGACGTATAATGTTGAAGCTGTCTCCACTGGCTAGGTACTGCACACGGTTCAAAGACTACAACTTGACAAGCCACTGAAGAAGCTCATCCGTGACAAAAATGTCCATCTATTCGTTTTGCGACGAAGAATATGTTTTGCGTTCGCCGCTACCCAGCTTGAGGCGTTGCGACATGCTACGATAACATATTCCCAGCAGAATCTCCGTCCTATAGAATGAGTCGATGAACTGTGCGATGAGCAGGCTCTCTTTGAGTCCGGCGACACCGCTATATAGTCATTGGCAGCAACGCCGACAGGGAGCGCCAAGCTTCGATCCTCAACGGAGTCATGTTTATGCCTAGATGTTGCTATATACGTTTCTACGATAGTCGAGCCTTGTCTGGTCCTGAGCGAGAGGGCGTTGGAAAGATGTCTTGCCTATGCTGGAAATGTCGAAACTGTCTTGCATCGTAGATCGCTTCAGGCCCTATACTAAGTTTTTTTTTTGTCCGCCAAGCCCTGCCGTTGGTGATTTGTGTGCCAAAAGATGCCATATTAGAGGCCTTATGGAGCAACCCATAGAATCATCTATCGTGGGACGAAGCAGGCTCGATGCTCCTGTTTGTGAGGTTGAGCAATCCTTTGTCTGTCTTGTTTACACTCTTCAAAAATTGTCCAGCAACCAAAGCTTTGTCCCATTTTGTGAAAGAGCAACCCGCTGCACCACCCAGGCACAATAACCATGTCGAACAAAGACTTATTGTCTCACCCCGCTCTACAATACTTGTCGCAGGACCAGATATGTGTAATAAAAAGGAAACCACATTCATACTAACACTCGCCAGCCATTGAGACACTTTAGCCACAAAACTATGTCCTCTATTCCTGTAAGCCAGAAACCACTCACCATTCCTCGTCCAGCCTCATGGTCCATAGGAGATGAGGCCATAGAGCAACTCTACGCGCGACTTAAAGCTCCGGCCTTGACGTCGAGGTCTCCGGTAGCGACGGACACTAATCCATTTCCGAATTCCCAATACGCAGACGTGTGCGACGAGCACTTGCAGGACCAGCTCAATGACTTGAAAAGGCAGCTCAGTCTTCTCTGGAGAGACCGACGCAGACGGCAAGATATGTTGGGTACCCCGTTAATGCTCTTCGACAAGGTTCTGGACGCACGTGAGACGCAATTATATGAGGAAATTGAAAAAATAGGCGATGAGCAAATGCGCAGAGTGTTTTCAGGCTGAATGTAAGTATACAGTCCAATGAGGCGCCTTCAAGTGTAGTATTACTGGGTCATTACACACAGAGACACCAATTTGAGATTCAAGGACAGTTCGATCATGCAATCAGTGTACTGATTTATGTCTTTGCGCCGGGGTTTGAATGAATGAATTGTGAAAGTAATGACTAGCCATGTCGCTAAGGAATGCATTAGTATTACTGCTACCTACCCGAGGTATATGCGCAGTTCCTCGTCTAGGTCCTATGGCTTTTTGATATCCGTTACAGGTGAAGATAGTTCCTTGGCATTCTAGACAAGCATCTGGTCGGAAGACTGGTAAAACACAAGTATATACTTTCGATCATAGTTGCTGGGGCTTTAGGCACAATGTCTTCGATTAGTGAGATGTCGACTTGAAGCACTTGTACGTCGACTTCTGAGTTTGACCTTCACCATATGTTGTCCTGTATCCGGTGTAAATGCGATTGGGGTCGCCACCACGCAATCACTTTTTGGAAAATGATCGCCCGCTCAGCCGATTTCCTAGAAATGAGAGACAACATTTGCTGTCCCTCTACAGTTGAGTCTCAATGCGAACTTTGAAGCATACGCGGTACCTTGCACCGACGGGTGTCGAAGAACTACTAATATGTAGGCATCAGTATAGAGGGGTTTTTACAAGATTTGATTGGCTACATTACATCGAAAGCGATTACTTAGCAACGTCATCATCACATCTGACTGTAGGCACACTCTTGCTTAAGTAGGTATCCATGTACATGATGCCAGAGTTGCTCGCTAGTCCTTGCGAGCATTGCTTCTGCCGACACGAAGTTCATAGCGGGCAGGGGTCGTTATAACCATGGAATTTTTAAGCGCACCGGCTGTTCCATGTTTGCAATACATCACGATCCGGTACCTCCGCTTAAGTACAACCACGTGGCTCGTCTTACGGGCCTTGATACCTTCCTGATCCGCAATTGCCAATAGACACCTGCTCCTGGAACGTAATCCAAGCTAGGGTCCGTTGGCAATTGTATCATACACCACTGCATTATCCCGAACCACTTCGGCACAGTTCTGCACCATATTTTCTGATGCTGCATATTCGGATCGTCTAGTTACTCCGGCGCTGAGATTACATAATTGGTAAAAATAGGGGCCTAGATTATCGATTTCTTAGTTGAACCGAAGCTCTCGAAGTCACCGTAGGCCCTGAGGGGGCAGCCATCGTGTTGGCAGGGCGAAGTAAAAGTCATGTGGCGATAGAAGTTATGACAATAGTAGTTAGATTCTGTTAAAAGCGCCGGCATTGTTGACAGGAATTTGGTGGGATCTAATTGGATTAACCAAAGAGGGGCTTGACCGATGTAAGAACCACTTCTATTTAGGAGGAGTGGTTGTGATGTGATGGCAGCGATAGCAGTGTTTATGAGATGGCATGATACCGGGATAATATTGATAGGGCTGGCACATTACCACCTAAGTGTATTCCAACCCCAGCCAACGCAATCTATGACTCAGACGTTAGTGTGACACATAGACATCAATGGACGGATCAATCAAATGTTAGTCGATCTTAGGTACATAAGATACCATATTCCAATAAGTCAACGACCATATGGCTTGGCATTAAAGCCGTGTAAGAACTCGAGTCTTATGAACGTAGCATCATACCATTATGGCGCATGGATACACTCACGAACCAGCGTATGACGCAGGCCACCTCGAAGTCAGCTCACTTCACGAAATATACTACGAGCAGTACGGAAAGATAGACGGTTTGCCAGGTTTGTAAATCGCACAGTTCCATCATTCTGGCTCGAAGTTGACAGACGAGGCAGTGATATTTCTTCACGGAGGCCCCGGCGGGAACACAAGCCCAGCCAATGCCAAATATTTCAATCCAGATGTATACCGCGTAGTTCTCATGGATCAGCGCGGTGTGGGCAAATCCCATCCGCAGAACGAGCTTGAGGAGAACACGACGCAGCACCTATCCGACGACATAAACAAGCTGCGCGAGCATCTGGGGATTGAGAAATGGCACATGGTATTCGGCGGATCATGGGGCAGTACACTTGCGCTCTACTATGCGCAAGCGCACCCGGAACTCGTGAGCTCCATGGTCCTGCGAGGTGTCTTCACTGCGCAGGCCGGCGAGTTGAGCTACAAATTCGGTCCGGTCGCGGCGGAGTTTTACCCCGAAGCGTGGGAGCGGTTTGTCTCGTTCATTCCCGAAGAGGAACGAAACAGTATCCGGATGGCGTACTACAAGCGCATCACATCTTCAGACCCGGAGATATCTCAAAAGGCCTGTCGCGAATGGAATCGATGGGATCTTTCGATCGGCACGTTGCACCAGGACCCGAATGCCTTCGACAAGCTAGACGATGCACAATGGTGTCGCACTCACGCCCTGTTCGAGGCACATTATATAACGGTCAACAAAGGCTGGATGGAAGACGGGTACCTTTTGAGACCGGAGAACATGGCCAAGATTAAGGATATTCCTGGTGAGTTGCACAGTGCACTAAAATTGTGATATCTTGCGTATTAGCTCATATGGACACAGGAAGAATTGTTCAGGGGCGGTATGATATGGTCTGCCCGCCAACGACAGCATACAAAGTCCACAAGGCCTGGACAAGCTCGAAGCTTCAGATCATTCATGACGCTGGGCATTCTGCGAGTGTGAGTATTCTCTCTGCCATCGCAAGATATTCGTGCTGACAACTAAAAGGAGCCCGGAACGTATGCAGCGCTTGTACAAGCTTGTGACGAGTTGGCAGAGATCAGAAATTGGGTCGAGATCCCTGGAGTGTAGTAACGAATGGCGTCTCCGTCAAGGGATGTACTGCGGAGCACGGAGTGTCAGAAACAGATGGAAGATAAGTAACGAGGTTGACACGTCTTCCATGGAAGGTCGCGAAATTAATCTATGAACATTGGAGGGCTAATACACCTTAATACACCGATGCATTTGCGTCAGCCCCTGCTGAAATAGCTTGACCTCTCTCTGCCCATGCTTTCACGAAGACTCGCCGCAGTCTTTCGAGTGTGTCATCGGCACTTTGCGCGATCTGATAATGAACTACGAGGCGTTCGCCTTTCAGCCTCAGTCCCTCATGCTGTCCAATTTCATTGAATCGTGCCAAGGAGATGCCCTCATCTTTCAAGTTGATGCAAACAATATTAGTGTGGACTGGATACTTCGTAGAACCCCCTATGCTTTTCCACATGCTCTCGATCACTTTCGCAGTAGCGTGCGAGCGTTTGAGGAATCCTTGTTGCCCGTCAGGACTCGTGCCGAAAGTCTCGTCCAGTGCCACCCGCGCTGCCGCTGTGACAAGACCAGGTTGACGTAGACCTCCGCCGATCGCCTTTCGGATATGTCGTGCTACCTGGATTGTCTCTAAATTACCAATCAGAATGCTTCCTACGGGCGCGCCTAAGCCCTTCGAGAAACAAAGAGTGACTGTATCAAAGCAAGCCACATAATCAGTCAAGCTGCCAGCACCCGCAGCGACAGCCTCCCAGAGCCTGGCCCCGTCGCAATGCATCTTGACATTATTCTTCTTCGCGAAAGCCGATATCTGGCGCACTTCTTCTAAAGGAGCAATAACACCGTAAAGCGTGTTCTCGAGACTGATCACTCTTGTTGGACAGCCGATGATAGACCCTGCTGCCTGGAAATGGTCCTCGACATCTTGGAGCGTCAGATACAATCCATTTCTTGGTACGACAGGATGAACCATAGCGCTTGTTAGAAGTGCAACACCTCCAGCCTCACTGTTGAAGATATGAGAACGACTATCGCAGAGTATCGAATGAGGCGGCTGAGTCAATAGCGCTCGGAGTGCGACTTGATTCCCCATTGTGCCGGATAACACAAAGAGGGCAGACTGCGTTCCCGTCAAAGCAGCACAGTATGCCTCGAGGTCGTTGGTCGTTTCGTCTTCTTGCGAGACATCGTCTTGGAGTGTACATGATGCAATTGCAGCTAACATGGAGGGGGTGGGAGTCGTCACGACATCACCTTGGCCGTGATGATGCTTAGCTCGTTGAAGTGCTCATGCATGATTATGCAGTAACTCACTTCGAAAGTCGTACCTCGCCGAACCTGATAAGCCCAGCCATGTCACATTTCGGATATCTTCACCAGACATTTGATCGACTGATGCCTCTGAGGCTCTGATTGTGGAAACAGCTGAGGTATGTGGGATATGATCGTTGATTCTCGGTGTCAAGGTTGTCTGTACTCCAAACCGTGTTTTATTACCGGTATCTGGTGGTTCCAAATAGGGTCATGCATCTGACGGTTGGCCGTAAATGGAATCACCGCCTGGCAAATGGACGATGGGATCTACCCGACAGCGGTCAGTGCACATCTACGCGGTCAGTCTTACACATGCACAATAGACTGCCTGCTGTCTATTGCACGTCAACTGCGATTCGTCCTCATGCCAGTGCATGTTCCTTGGTACATGAAACTGCCATCGACACAATATTTGGTTTTCTCAGCCCTTGGCGGTTCATCCGGTGGTGTGCTTGCAGGCAAAGCACGACGCGACTTCATAGTCTGCCTCCAAACCCGCAAGAGATTAAGCCATCATTGTGGGAGTAATGCGAGATGAGATGTCGTATCTTCGGGGGTCCTGTTCAGTGTAATTGAAGCCATGAATTGTTCCTCAACCTAGTGCCTGCGGTAGAACATGACGTCAACTGATCTAGAGTTCGGAATACCCGCCCGTGGGTTGAGATGGGTTGCCCAGACCTTGGCGTGGGTAGATACCTATACGTACGGAAAACCCCCATGAGTCCGTGCCCACATATGAAATCGATTATTACACCGATTAATACATTTCCATAATATGCTTAGAATTCAATTTTAACGCGTTTTGAAGCATTGAATATTTTTTATTAAAAGATGGGTAGCCCGTGGGTTCTATTGGGCGGACTACCCATGGGGTCGTATGAGGTCTTGGCAACCCATTCTCGATATGGGTACCCATGGGCCGTACCGTACCTTGGGCTGCTTGGGCAGTGTGCTTGGGTTTTTTTTTGATGGGCGGGCCGTCCGAATGCTAAACTGATCATCCTCTTGGTCAACAAGGCGATTGACAAGTCTCGCAGCAAAGTTGTGACTACGCGTGGGAAACACTCAACAGCATGTTGGCAATTGTCAGTTGTTTGAGATCACAGCATTCAGAAAAGGGTACGCTTGACCTTCTTAAATTGGTCCTTAGTCTCTTAACTCAGCCCATCATGAAAAGCACAGGAGTGACCGAATGACTTCGCAAGCGCTCCCACCTGCGGACCTAGCCTAAAAGTCCAGCGTTCCCCTATCCATTACCCACACTCGCAATAGCCAGACAGACCACCGCCAACTCCATTGATGTGACAGGTCGCTTCCTTTCCGGAGGGGCAAGTTGTACCTGTTCGACAGCCGCGTGGATCGCGACAGTGCAACTCGGTGCATTCACATTTACTACAGTTTGATGATCAGTATGAGAAACGTGCATAAAGCTGAGGTGCTTCTTCCTTACCCATAGGGATACGCAATCCGGTCAACATCGGTGTGGCATGTATTGATCTTGTATTTACCACAGTCATCGAGGCAGTGGCCAGTGACTTGGTTATCGCAGCCGGACTGCCATACACACTTGGAATATTGTCAATATGAATGAGCTATGAAGAAGGATGGAAAGGGTTATATACTTACCGCGCAGCTCCACTCCGTATCAGACTCCGTACAGTCCAGGTGCCAGTCATCACCAGCACATGAGCTGCAGTCGTCGTTGCCACAGCCCTCGCCTTTATGGTATTCCGTGGGTTTTGGCTTGGGTGCAGTTGACGTGAAGGTAGTTGATGAAGCAGTGCTGGTTGGCTCTGTAGAGCTGATCGAAGTGCTGGTACTTTGCAAACTGGCGCTACTGCTCGTCGGCTTGGTGCTCGTCGGCGTGGAGAGTGGCTCTGACAAGTAGATGGTGGTAAAGATGCTCGTGCCTACTGGTTCTACGAGTGTGAAGGTGGTTGTAAATGGGCCAGAGTGCGCTGAGTCCGATGGCAATGTCAATGTCAAGAAATCGTAGGACAAGAGCGAACCCGATTCCGACGTGAGAAAAGGGGTAGTGGGCCACGCGGAAGTCGAGCTTTGCTGCGTAACAGATGTTACAGTCGTGTTAGTACCAGTCGATGTAATGGAACTTGAGGTCAGAGAGACGCTGCCCGATACGGCCGTGAACTGAGTGAACCCAGAAGAGCTCAAGTTAAGTGATGACATGCTCGACACAATGTTGCTTGTCGCGATTGTCGTGACCGAAGAAGCGTTCGCTGAGACTGGGTTGGTTGAGATCGACTGCCCGGAGCTGACACTAACGATGTTGCTCGAGCTTACGGAGGTCATGAAGGTTGTTGGTGTAGGACTCGAGTTCGGGTTGAGGGGTGCGTATGGGCACATGTACCCATCATCATCTGGCGTGATCGTCTGTCGTCCAAATACCTGAAGAAAGCTAAGCTCGCCCGTACCGCGGCTTGAAATCGAAGCATCGCAGTTCCCTTGCGGGCCCCAGTAGTTGTTGTATGCTACATTGATCTCTGTTGGCCTGGCCCACACGGGCTTGTCGTCAGGACTATATTGTTGTGCCATTGGTATCCTCCGATATGACATTTCGACCAGCTTCTTTTTAACAGCTAAGGTATGTTCCTTTCCTGTGTTAGGGAACAGTCCCGGCCATTGCATGAGAGCGTAAGCAGCAAGGCCGGCCTAGAGATTAATCAGTTATGACAAGCTTACGACTGCGGCAGGACATAGTGAATATACTGACCACCTGCGGAGCGGCGAATGAGGTTCCGCTGAACTGCGTTTCCCTCCCCATCGCATTTTTTACCGTAACGTCTTTCGCTTGTGCCCATATCGTGATGGATCCAGGGAACGCGGCCCCGGGCGGCCCTTCCGGTGTAGTTTTGGCCCAGTATCGGCCATGGTCGTCTGTTCCTCCAACCGTTATCATTGAATTGTCCCGAGTTCCGAACTTCTGAGGAAACTGGTCGCTCATCCACTTCGGGTTACTCGACCCTCTGCCAGAGTTTCCTGCAGCTTGTACAAACACCACCCCATTTCTGTCCAGTTTGTCCATATGGAATCGGAAAACTCTTTGCCAAGTCGCTGCTTCGATATCGGGCATGGGAGATAGTTGTAATGAGAGATTGACAACAGCTCGTCTCTGTCGAGATCTTCTTCCAACTACTCGATGCACATTCTCAAAAGCGTCATTCAGTGCTGTAGGCTCGACTCTGCCGTTCATTAGCGTTCCTGTGGCATCTTTGTAAGCATTGGCGACCTGGACAGACATTAGTGTTTATCTCGCCATATCATTAGATCCAGGATCACACTACTTTTATTATGAACACGTCAGCGAAAGGAGCAAGTCCGTATGTACGACCAACAGCCATCATCGCCACCTGCGTTCCGTGTCCGATATAGCTGCCCGCTTGAGCTGGAAGTTCGAACTATGTCTTGCGTTAGTATTTCATGTAATCTGAAGCGGCTCATGGACCCAAGCCAAACATGCTTCCTCAAGTTGCACTCACAAAGGCATCTGTTGGAGCTTCTGGCCAAGCTTTTGCCGGATCGATGCCGGGCAGGGTAATTCTATTAGGCACAACATAGCTCCAGTCAGTCAAGCTAGCGGCGCGCGAAATCCCAATTTCTTCAAGCTATGGAGAGTTAGCCGCGTCTTGGAAGAGGTAATGATACTTACGTTTCCGGGGGCTTGGTAGTTAAAGCCAGTATCAATAATGATCACCAGTGGCTTTGTGCCTTTTGAGTCGTAATAGCCAAAGCCTTGCTTGTCGAGAGGCTCAATTGATGTTGAGCGAGCAGATATCAGTCTCTGATGACGCATGGCCGGAGGTACTTGAAAGTAATGCTTGTCCCTCTCGAAGATGGACTTCGATGCAAAAGATGAAGTTTCACTGAACGACCTGGCGTAGGCTGCGTTGGTCTTGCCGGCGTCACCGACGCCTATATCTGCCCACTCCGAAATATTCAGAGCCTGCCACCGCTCGAGGTCTTCGGCATTGCGCTGTAACCAGGTCCAGGCAATGGTTGTGGTGGCATTTTCCACTGTGTAGTGTTAACACGCGATCATTATCAACCCAATATAGGTCCAACGGAGTTAGTTCTTGGGAACTTACAAGCCCAAATTAATGGAAAGCCCTGAGCAGTCGACATTTCCGCGAGGTATCCGAAGCCAACGTTGTATTCTTCGCCCCCGTTTCTGTACCCGCCGCCTCCATCCAGCCAATCCGCAGTTGAGTTAACGTACCACCCTCCTTGGCTCGTAATAACAGTTTCGTACGTTTCCACCCACCAACTACGAATCTCGAAGAGGTCGATGGTCGTCGACATGTCAATCCTCGAGACGATATGAAACCCTGCGGCTCCTGAGACAATCACGCCTCCGCCGCTTTTTAAACCCTCGGCTCCTTGAGGTTGATTGTTCATCCAGTCGTTGCGATACCTTTGGAGCTTGGAAATCAAAGCTGAATTGTCAGTTGAGTTACGATCGAGTAACGACAAGGACCTCGCTACGTTGAGTAATCGCTCCGTTGTCCATGGTGCTCGCTGACAAAGATTTTTGATACCTGGGAAACCTGCAAAAGCACCATCGATGTATTCCGATGCTGTCTGATTTCGTGATTCTGGGCCATCTGAGTCTGCGTCTGGTCCTTCGGCGTCTGGTCCATCGCCACTGGTTGCCGGCTCCGGACATGAATCGCCCGGTGGGGGATCGCTACCTTCGTCGGGACCATCGTTGTCATCGTCGCCATCGTCGTTGCCGTCGTCAACGCTAACGTCGTCATCATCGTCATCGTTTGGCGAATCCAGTAAGGACACTTCATTCAAGAATCCTTCCCAGTCATCTTGGCGGCCATCAGAAAAGAACGTTGAAAGCTGTGTAGCACTTGACAAGACACCGTCGAGCATTTCACTCTCTGAGCCCAGCAATCGATCTGCATCATCCGCTGAGGGTGCGTCGGCCCGAACCAAGAAATCGTAGATTGGTCCTAAGAATTGACCGACGTGCTGTGTCATTTCAGTAGCGAACTCGATGTATCCCTTTGCAACTTGCATCGCGTAAGCTTGGCCTTCTGCGCCTGTTGGGGCAAGAGCCGGCTTTGGCAGAGCGCGGGGGAAGAAGACAACCTCGTACCCTCCAGCTGAGACGTCTGTTGGCGAAGGCAACGGTGCAGCTGGTACTTCGAATGTGATTTCTCCAATGATGACCTGACTGGATCCGATGCTAAACTCGGTCTGCTCCTTGTCGTTCAATACCAGCCCGACCGGGTCCCCAGTTGTTGGCACATAATACTCGTTCCCGTCGATAGCCACCATAAGACGTGAGAAAGAGTTCAAACCTGTGCAAAGCGGGACCACTGACGTAGTTGACGAAGAGGAAGACGATGACGATGAAGAGGATGGCTTACTTGTCGGTTCCGGCGACATTGATGGACCACCGGGGCAAGTGCGGGAAGGTGTCGGAGTAGGACTTTGTGGATTTGAGGTTGCAGAAGGGGTCACAGTCGGGTTATCAGGCGTAGGTGTGGGTGTGGGCACAGGGTCATTTGATGGCACATCCGTAGGGTAGGTCGGGTCGCCATCTGGATCTAAAGTGAAAGATGGCATGTTCGCAGAGAATCCCAAGCGAGCCCTGATATCCGGAGGTGGAGGGGGTGCAATACCGGGCCCCTTGATGCCTTGAAAGATTAGACCGCCAAAGTTCAGGTGAGGAAATGGAGGGCAAAACCAGCAGCGGAGCAATGGGAACACGGGCCATCCTATATGCACAATGCAAGTTAGTAAAGTGTCACTGAGGTGATGGATACGATTCAATGCATACCGTGTGAGTCATGAGTGTCTTTATGCACGCCAGTTGTCGGAAGTATTGTTACAGTATTCCAGTCGATGAACAGGATTGGAGGAGATGACGTGGTAGTTGTACTGGTAATAGTAGGAGCGGGAATGAGCGTGGTAGATGTGGTGGACGTGGCAGCTGTTGTAGACGCGACAGTCGTAGCAGAGGCAGCAGGCTGTGTCGATGAGGTCTTGCTATCAGCCTCCTTGGAGTCCTTTTTGCTAGTGCTCGTTCTATTTTCTGAGCTTGAGATATCACTCGAATCTTGCGTCTTTGTAGGACTAGCGCTCTGCGGAACTGACGTAGTCGTTGATGTTGTGTCGCTCCCACCTCCAATGACGGGCACTGTCTCGGAGCTATTGATACCTGTCGGTAGGAACAGGGAGCTTGAGGTTGTCGGATCGGTGATTGTTGCTAGCGAGGATGCCTCACTGGATGGTAATGTTTGCTCAGCTGGACTGGATGAGCTCTCTAGTGAATCGATTGAATTTGTCGGAAGTGTCACACTAGAGCGCCCTGTTGAGATGATTGGTGCGCTCGAGATCGTCGCACTGAATGTGTCTGTTGACGCCCCTGGTGTCGCAGAAAGCGTTGTACCGGAAAGATCTGTGAGTGATACTGGCACGGGAGGTATGCTTGATATAGTCGACGCTGTAGGGAACGCTAGTGTTAAAGCCGTAGTTGGTGTTATAGATACCGTGTTGCTGGAAGTCGGTTGTGCGGGTGCAGTAGAGCTCTCCGAGGAAGGTACAGGCGGAATAATAGGAGAAAAAGTCCAGGATGAGGCCGTCGTGTCAAATGTCGGCTCCACCTCAGATGTCGCAGAGCTTACAGCTGCATGACCAGTATCGCTTGTAGAAATAATTGAGCTTATTGAAGTTGCAGTCTCAGTACTTGCGGCAGAAGCGGTGGTAGAGGGCACACTTTTTCTTGAAGAGGGGGAGGTGACGGTAATAAGCGACGATGTAGTGATGCTGCCAAATGTTGGCACTGCAGAAGTTGTACCTGGCGCGGATGGTGACACAACCAGAGTCGGTGACCTTGTATTGTACGTTTCCATTCCTGAAGGGGTGGAGACTATCGTACTGGAACTCGAAGTCGTGACCGTAGCAGATGACTCCTGTGTTGAGGATTCCCACTGAGAAAGGCTAGCAAAAATTGTCGACACAAGCGATGAGAGCAACGGCACTGAAGTAAAACTCTTATCCTCTTCTTTTGATGATGACGGCTCGGTAGAGGGCGCAGCGATAGTCCCTGACGCTGCGCTGGCTATTCCACTCGTCAACGAGACAGGAATAGTCGGTCCTGACGAGCCACGATCAGATGTAGTAACTGGAACGATCAGGCTGCTCGTTTGGCCTGCGGAGTCGTCTGTGGACAGGAGACTTCCCGATGGTACAGTCGTCAATGATGCTTGGGAAGCCGCCGTTGTTGTTGCATCAGTCGTTGCCGTTGCCGCAATAACACTCGGTGAGAGCGTGCTCGAAGTGGCAATCCATCCATCCGTTGAACAAGTATCCGTAGTAGACGTCGTTGTGTATTGCCCACTGCTAGATATTGTCGTCGGTGAAGTGTAGATGGAGGACGATAACATGGATACAACCGTGATAGAGCTAGGGGAGAGTGTCCAGGGGCAAGCAGTGGCAAGGAAATCCGTGGTCGACCGCCCAGTGGTCCAAGACTTCGTTGACAATGGAGATATACTGATCACTCCATCTGCTAATGTAGTGGTGTGAGGATACTTGACCCAGACAGTGAGTACATCGTATATCTCCTCACACAAAGTGACAGTCACTACGGCCGGGGATATAGCCGTGGGGGTTCTAGCCATGGTGTTTATCTCGTTAACCTGACGAATTGTGTCCGACCCCATGCCGTGGGAACCGTAAACTGAGGCCAGAATGGCCATGACCACGGCTAGCCGCATCATATTCGAAGATGCTCGTGTTACTTAAGAGTCTGCTCAACCTGTCTCCAGACTCCGGCAGTCTTGCTGTACGAGGCCTTGGACGACACCGGGATCTGGTACCTAAGTAAGGGTGAGAACGTATGATGTAGAAGCAGGAAATTGTGAGCGTGGTCTGCTAGATTCTGGCGAAATTTCTCAAACTGGCAAAGGCCCTCCTTATGTACAAAATATGTGCAAATACTTTAAGATTGGACGGCGAGGAATTAGTCTGAAGTACCACACAGTCTCAGTTATGGGATCATTCCATTCGCCCTACTCAGCCCCTATCCCGATTAATTAACTCACTGATACTTTTAACCCAATAGATCTTGCAAGAAGAGCTGTAGGAGATAATCATGGGCATAATATCAGATTATTATGATGGGTAGTATCATTATCTATAAAGATATGGAAAACTCAACAGTCACCAACATTGTTGCCTGTGAGTTTTGGTAGACATCTCGATAGAATGGCCATCTAGAATATAAACGATAGTGCCGAGGCATAATAACCACTTATGTCAGTAGGAGAAGAGACCGCCATTCGTAAAGCAAAAGCATTATGGGAAAGTGAGCCAGCGTCACTGGAGCTGTTCAACGTCTTTGCTTGCCGCTTGATGAAGGCGCGATTCATACCATTTGAAAAACTGCTATACTACCCAAAAGTAAGTTAGAAGCAAGGAACAAATGAACATCTATAGTCTGATACACTTATCTGAATGGTTCCAGTGACACTATGCGATGACCATTGAGTCGACATGGTTTCCAAATAAGATTGACCTCAAGACCTTATGATTCAATGTCAAAAAATGGATGAATGGTCGAAGGAGTGGATGGTGTGACTTCTAAATGGTACGTAAACGATTGAATATCAGAGTGGATAGATCATAGAGTTATTTAATGTTGAAATGAATGAATGGGAACGAAGAATTGCAGAGTCGCAGGAGTTGATGTCGGAGTGAATGAACGGATGGTTGTACATCCGTAGTGAGATGAATAAGACAATGGAGTGCAGCTAAGAGAATTATGCTACTGGACGGTATAGCACCCCCACCACATGCATCGAAATAACCCCACTGTTTTTGTTTGATTTTCGTCTTTACTCTCAACTACCCACCTACTTTGAAGTCAACGACATCATTACGACTACGATAAGAGCTTTCAATAACTCGCACTCCTCTGAACAGAAACGCAAAGGTACCACTCGGGCATCCAAAGCCAAACCACAATAATGCCGTCCGTCAAGAACCCCAACGGGCCCTCCAAGAACCGGCTTGCCGCCCGCAAAGCAACAGCACGCAAGATCAGCGCAAAGCAAAATAACCGCGCCATTCTCGCCGAACACAAGATTGCGAAAGCAGATGCTCGACGTGGAGCTCGTACTGGTCTCTTGCCTACCAGCGGCCCGAACCGAGCGCTTGGTGGCAAACAGGCCAGGAAGTTGGAGCGGAAGATGAAGCACGCTCTGAAGCGCAAGATGGAGGCTGAGGGTGAGGTCGAGATGAAGGATGCAGGAGAGCAGAATTCCAAGAGCAAGGGAAAGGGCACGGACAAAAAGGGAGATGCTGACGAGGCGGAGGACAGCATGGCGGTTGATGAGGTTGACATCTCCTGAGCGACCTGGCACCGGGTCAAAAGAGAATGACGAAAGCAACGACATGGCATTACGACTCATTACGATTGCGACATGATGACAGCACGGCGGCCTTTTGAACAGCTGCAAGCTACTTAGACAAGACCAACGTGAAGCCCGCAACAACACGCTACAAGCTTCAAGCTACAAGCTGAAGATCAGCGGAGAATCTGTAAATATCACACATTTTACACCGGAACAGGTTTGGTTGCGATAAAAGCTTCATATGTGATGCGTCAAAGGCTTCGATCGGCAACTCAATAACGAACTTGGGATGGTACCTCAGAATTGCAGACCACTGTAGTCATACCACAGTCGCGGTCTGGAACCCAGTGCAGAGACTCAAAGCCCTGCGAAAGGCCTAAACTCATGAGGAAGAACAGAGAAGAAATGAAGTGGACTGGATCAGCCAGCGAAACCGGGTGGCCCAAGTTGAGTGACATTATCTTTAAGATACAGCACTGACAGAGTGACTGGGCATCTGGTTGGCAGGGATCCATAGTCACCATCTCGATTGAGATGATAACAAAATAGACCTCAGCATACTCATGCCCAACCCCAATCACCTTGTCCTCGTTCGATGAGAACACCAAACATCTGTGCTTCCGTGAAGAGTGAGTGAGGGTTGAGACTGAATAAAGCAACGGGGCCATTACTTCAGCGTGTATCTCAAAATCCACCCCCTTAGATACGAATCAGAAATCGTGAAGTATTTGCTCACGAACATCTAAAGACCGCACATTCGCCCCAGTGTACCATAGGATCGCATGGCTCTCTGACCCATCCCTTCTCTGCCAGTAGTCATGTAGGGTAACTGTTCTGACCCCTCAAACACAGAGTGGCATTAGAATAAGCCTCTACGATACAGCAAACCAAGCATGTGAATGCTGACTCATCTACTCCCTGACGCATTAGACTCTCCCCTATCTCTTCTCACCTCAATCAAGAACCAACTCACCACTCAACAATCCTGCACGCACGCTCCTCGAACGCCTTACTCATAACACGACCTGGAATGAATACTCCTTCATCGTACCGACTCTCATTCTCTGTGCATCCCACCTCGCACCGGATCAGGGGTCTACATCTCCCACGCCCTCCCCACTACAAAGCTCAACGAAAGCTACATAATGCAGTCCAAATCGCCCACGCCATTGAAGCTGGCCATCCTCTCTCTCCACTCAATTTAGACTCCCCCCAGGTAATGACTGCAGTAGCACCCTTGATCTCCACCATAAAGTCAACATCATGACCAGCGAAGCTCGCGAGATCCCCAACCCACCTCCGTTCCCTACCGGCGAGACACAAGATCCGAATTCTCGTGATGAGTGTCAGAGAACTCGGAGAAACAGTCCACAACGATGCGAAGCAGAAAGCTGCAAAGCCACATTCAGATGTTTTTTGGCCGAACTATTGAGGGAAGATAAGGACGAGAGTCCTTTTTTTGGGTAAGACACCGAGTTGTGCTAATGCTGTCTTCTCGGCATTTTTTAAGGTGCTAGTGTTTATTCCAAGGGAACTTTCGAGAAGATCGTGACTGGGAGGCGATGTTTAGAAAGGTGTTTGATGCTACCAACCCTTAGGCGGAGCGGGATGGTTGATTTACGAGGCTGTTTTGAGATTCCTGTTTACACGATCTACGCGCTGTCATGTGAGTCCCTAGTCCCTAGAGAATGTCATCATGTTAAAGTCGCTACGGATTACAGCCCGCGGGGTGGTAAAGCCCTCACGCAAGTTCCATAAGCAGTCTGATCAGTGAGCCAGGGGGCTGCTGTAGCTTGTCTTGGGTGGGTGGTCATATTGGGCTCGACAGAGGGCTTTGTACTGAGTTCGTCACATAGAAACCTAACTTTCTCAGAATATAAAACCGAGAAACCAAGTAGACCAAGGACGGCTGACCGTGTTGGGAGCTTTGAGTTTACTGCTGCAGTAGCCGGCAGTGTTGCGGTTCTTGCGTCCATCACACTGGCATCGGCATCCCACGCCGCCAGGGATCTCCGGTGACCACGATGTCTTGGCACGATTCAGTGTATCGGAGTCGGGGAGCTGACCGCCTGGGGCATTTGCGGGACATTGATAATACCAATCATGTCTGTAACCAATGTCACTGAAGTGGTGAACCTGATGTGGCTTGGCAAGCATATTCACCGCGAGAGAGTGGACGGCTGCGTCTCCCCACTGCAAAAGAACCATCAGCGATAGACGTAGAATCATAACGGGACGGGACATCTCACCCTCTCATAGTAGAACCCCCCGGATTTCTCCAGCTGCTGATAAAGCGATTGATACTTCTCGCCACGGAAGAAGTCAAGATCCGCAATCTCAAAGTTGCTCCAATAATGGCACAGATTCCACTTATCGCCATTGCGGTCCCGATGAGAGAACCAGCTCATAGCGCTGCGAAACGGCCACGGAACCCAAGACGGGTCGATACCGGCATTCCAGAGAGAAGTCGAGGGGATATTGTTGGCTTCTTTCCAGTCCGACACTTGACGGAACAGACCGGGACATGTCCTTGGCTCTTCCCAGAGGCCAAGGGTGAAGCCGTAGACTTTGTTGTTGCGGGCCATTTCGCGGAAGGGGTCGTAGGTGATGGCACAGGAGAACTCGACATCGGGCTCCAGTCTCCAATACCACTTGTACTTCTTGAGAGCTTCGACTTGATAGAAATACCTATTGCAGCTTCAGCGATGAATTTCTTCCTGTTGGTGGCAAAGAGACACGGCATACCCTGAAAAGAAGCGACACATGTGGTGGTAAGTCTCTTTGCCAGCATACAGAATCCCACTGTCACCCTGCTTCTTGATACTGGCTTGCGCTTCGTCCTTGTTCAGCCACTCCGGGAACAGCCACTCCTTCTTGGGCACATATTCGAAGTGTGTCTCAGCACGCGTGGTCTCCTTGAGAGTCTGGATGAAGGTCTCGCTCCAGGGCTCATCATTCAAGAAGACAATGGGGTAGTTGAACCACTGGTTGAACTGTCGCTCCAAGCTCTCGACTGAGCGGCGCGCTTGCTGGACCTCCTGATTGCGCGCCAGCATGACAATGGCTGCATTTTCGCGAGGACCGTTCACATCGGGCTCGACACAGCCATCGTGAAAGGGGAAGTCGCGGTCGTGGTCGGGTTTGGGGACGCGAAATCTGGAGGCGTGAAACGTGACTTCTATGACCACTGCAATGAGGATGATCCAGAGCACGGGCGACTTATGGTAGCCGCGACGGCGCAGGCGGTGCAGACGCTGCTGGAATATGCGCGATACCATCTTGCCTGGTGATGGACACCACCTTTCGCGCTGGGTGGGAATGTTTACAAGTAATTACACATGGTGAAGCAACACACGCGTGTCTGTCTCGTGGATTCGAAGCCGCCAGCGCAGGACAGGTCTGTCGACGCCTACGAAACGCTACTTGAACAAGAGACACAAGAGACAAACGAAGCTTAATTGAACAACAGACTGGTATTTGGACCCTTACTGGGAACACAGCCGAGGGTCGAGGGTCGCAACTAAAAAGTGGGAGGTCAATTGAGTTTCGTATTAGTGCCAGGGACAGGCGGTCGGTCTGGTGTTGGAATGGGCGCGGGGGAATCCCTGCAGGTGCCTCTTTTAACATATGTACTGTAGGTACCTACATACCTTTGAAGCTGTGGTCGCCTGTCGAGCTGTCTCACAGACGAATAAAGCGGCTCTGTTTCTAAGAGAGGTGACTGATCATACTAGTATTATACATACCGACCCGACAGGCTCGCCAGGCTCATTTCATATCTTGACGATGACAATCACTGTAACGAGCCGTATCCATCAATAAACAGTTTACACGTACAGTAGGTTCCAACGTTTACCTAACCATACTAGGCGTCCTACCGTAGGTAGACTAGCACAGTCGTAGTAGACCCTGCCTCGCCCGCAAAGGGGGTTCGGCCTTCCATTCAGGCAATGCCGATCGCATTTGCGATCTGGATCTGTTCAAGGTTGGTTGCAACTGTCGAGACTGTCAGCTGGGCGTACAGTTTACAGTTTACTCCCAGTCCTCCGCTCCTTCATCCTTCGTCGCCCTCGTCGCCACGATGACATAGGCCAGAGCCATGCTTGCCCAGCTGCCCTACAACGGTCATCTGGACCATATCCTCATCGACTGTAGCATTCTCCGCTATTCGATACTCGTCGTGAGTTCCAGCCACCGCTCGCCATAGTCACACTCGAGGGATATTCTCCGCCAGCAGTGCATCATCGTCACGGCATCGGCTCACGCGGCAAGCCAAGGCAACGACTCATGCGGAGGGACACGGGGCGGTGCATGGGCATATCGGCTACAGTTAACTAACCAGGCCGAGGAAAGACGATGCGACTGGAGTCGTTCATGCGTCGTCGAAGGCGCTCTCTGATTGCCACCCTGCTTGTCTTTGGCTTCATCGCAGCCTTCGAATGGCGTTACTTCTACGATCTGGGCGACTGGGTCCGTCAGACACGGCCCTACTCGTATCAATATGAAGTCCAAAAGGAATTCGCTCCAACCCACGAAGAACTCGATTGCCTCCATGGCACGACACCTGCCACCGACACCAACGTCGATCCTATCCCCAACCATGTCCACTTCATCTTTGGGCTGGCCAACCCCTACGAGAAACGGAATGCCGGCACTTTCGACTTCCTTGCCTTCCTCGCCGTTCGCAGTGCCAGCGTCGGCGTGAAAGCAGAACGCGTCTTCCTCCACTACACCTACCTTGCCGACCCTCCATCTCCCGAACCCAACAGAGACCCCTACTCCAACCCCTGGGTTAGCCGCCTGAGAGAGAACGTCACCCTCGTCTACCATTCACCCGAAGAGATTGACTCGCTAAAGGACAGAGCCAGTGCCAACTGGCAGGCCGCCCACGTGTCGGATGTCCTGCGACTCAAGATCCTGAGTGAACAGGGTGGCATCTACCTCGATATCGATGCCTTTGGGTTGCGGCCCTTCACGGATGTTCTCAGATCTCCACGCGACATGGTCATGGGGCATGAGGGGGGCAATCGCGCTGGTTTGTGCAACGCTATCATGGTGGCCAGGGCCGGTAGTTCTTTTATCGAGCGATGGATCGCCGCGTATGATAGTGTCGATTTGACGCGCGAATGGAATTACCACAGTGTCCTTCTCCCCAAGGAGATGCAGATGCAGACACCTGACGACGTCTGCACTCTGCCACCCGACTCTTTCTTTTGGCCGACTTGGACATGGAAACATGTCGATTGGATGCACGAATCCATCGACAAGGCCGAGGCCGATCACTGGACTTCGGAAATCGAGCGCCATGGGGGCAGTCTTTTCGAAAACCAGCTCGCATATCATGGCTGGAGTCAGATGTCTTGGGATCGATATCTTAAACGTCTCACGCCGGAGATTGTTCGCACCCACGATACGCGATTCAACCTGATGGTACGGAGATTTCTCATGGATGACATGGGGATCGACCCAGGCAATTAGCAGGCCATCCTTGCCTCTTTTGGATAAGGCAGTGACAAGTGATTCATCGACGATATCCATTACCCGGTATCCGGTCATTAAATACCCTCATAGACGAGCCGGAAATTGTGTTCAAGCGCGGAAGACCTATAGGAAACGAGAGCAACATGCCTTTTTTGTATTTATCCTTACTTAAGATACCAACATCGCTTTTTGAACGTTCCATGGTGATCCCGCGATCAGTGACGCAATGGACGCATGGAGGGGAAGCAGATGTCCCAAGTCCCAAGTCGTCCGTATCGACACTCAACAAACCATATCCTACACGATCTTTAGCTTGCGCCATTGCTCATCCTACCAATCCGACTACGAAGGACCAATCTCCTCCGTGTTTCACATCCCTAAACTGACCTGAATAAAGACACTTACTGGCTCAGCCCCTATCGAGAGCACAAACAAAGAACTTGCACTTCGTTACAAGGCCACTGTTTCCTACTACACTTACAATCCCTATCATAAAGGCATTTCAATGGCATCGCCTCACAATGCGCAATCTCACTGCCACAATGCTGCCTTTATAGAATAAGATATCAGGCTCTTGTCACCCAATACCTTATCAGCTGCTATTTAAGGCACTAAATCTCTCTGCCAGATGAAAAGGAGCGAAACAGGTTTCATGTTATATTTCTTGCATTTCCAAACACTAGATCTCGGCTTCCTATTGCATTGAAGATTAGTATTTCACCTCTTATCCTTATCCCACATCAAAATGGGTGCTGACGCAGGACGCCCGGTGCTCCGCGGAGGCGACAACTGGATATTTCGGCAACTTATCCTCCTTGCCGAGACCCTCGGCGAGGCGGTGACCCTAGATCCGGAACCGGGCTCCCTACAAGACCTCGTCCGGGCTTCTGACCACGTTTGGGAGCTAGTGACGGCCAATTTCGAGGCTTCCGGCAGGCAAGAAATCGAGTGGTCCCTAAGCTTCGAGCCGCCTAAGGGGGGGTTCGTTGAGGAGTATTTCAGGGAGCTTTACCTCGAATTGGTGTTCAGAGATGAGATATTTCTCGCCGAGTTCAGGCGGGAATCTGCCAAGGGACGCTTGAGGAAAGTGGCTGTATCGTGGTGTACGCTTTTGTTTGGTTCAGATACCATTCTAGAGGACATGAGCAAGAGCGGCTTCGACAAAGGTCTTCACTTGGCGATCGCTAATATGCCGGTGAATCCTTCGTGCGAAAAGGAACTTCTAGAAACCGTCACGCTTGACGAGGTACGAGCTAATGCGAGGAGAACACTTGAACCTACGGGCACTACGCATGTTGTTGAGTTGATGAGTGAGATGCCGCATAGGTATATATTCGTTCCCAAAGGCAACGTTTTCATCGACCACATCATCGAGGTCATGGCGCTGTCCCAGGGGCATGATATCTATTTTGTAAGAAGAAGACCCCATTCGCAAGACGAGGACTCGGACTGCGAAGATTGCCTTCAGAGGATGGGATGTGAGCAGATCGGGCTTCGTGTTCCGACGCACACGTATGAGGCGGCGTTAGAGCAGTATGAATCTTCCGGTGCAAGACAGCTTAGAGACCTTGTTTCTGACCTTTTCGAGGCGCCTGAGGATACGAGGAAGAGGCTTTGGAAGTACCTGTGTGAACGCTTTGAGTTGCTGGGTCAGTATCCCCAGAAGAACACGCTTGCTGATGTTTGTAGTAGATACGACTTGACACCGGCGGCGTGCGTCATACTCGGTGTCCAACAACTCGCGGTCAGTGATGCTTGCAAAGAAGCCAAGACCGACTGGGAAAATCACGTTCAAAATTCGGATTTGGATGACAGCAAGAGTCAGTTGACAACGCTACTGGGCAGTATCGCGGGTGAGAAATGGGCTATTCTGTTTTGCGGCTGGTGGTATAAGAAAGTGATAAGCGACTGGGGTCCTAAGGGGTCAATGAATCCTTTTCGCAATTGCCCTGAAAGTATTCAGTGGAATCCGAATAACCCGGCGCTTGTGCGGTTGGAGGTGCAGCTTCCTGCTGACATTTATGGAGAGAGAGAAGCTGTGGATGATGTATGGCTCGCGTCGTACGATGAAGAATCTTGGTTTACACCAACCTCTTACCTGACTTGCTCGACTGCTAGTGGCTCTAGCAGGAAACCAAAAAGGGGTCGCGCGACTCCTGCTCAAAGGAGACGGAGTCAGTATCGCCTTCGACGCCGCCGGCAGAGGGCTTTGGCGAAAAAGCAGCTGGAAGATTGGTTGGAAGATGTCTGTTCCAGCAGTGCAAAGTCAGCTTGACGCAGTGGTGTTTGGACTTTCGAAGGATTCGCTTCGTAGTAAACAGAGTAAGTTAGTAAAGAGATTGTAAGTAGTATTTCTGCCCGTAAATGAAAACATCCGAACTTGGCGACACTTCTCTCTTCCAGCGAAACTCGTCAACCCGAACGCATCTTCCATGAGTCGAATGGTGCATCCGTTGAATATTCTCAAACACAAGGAATAGCTGCGATAAACAACCCCAACACCTCCACACGAATTCATCTCCCATGTCTACCTAGGTAGTTTCACTGACTTATATCTTGTCCATTGATGAGGTGAGCACCTACGTGGCAGATTCTTGGCAATGCGTCAAAGACATACACTGCGAAGATGGTGTACGGAGGCTTCATCTATGGGCGATGAAAACCGCTGTAGAATCCTGACCCTGGTGGAAAACAGACCGTTGCCAATGACAATCGAATCATTCACCAGATCCGAGGATCATTGATGCTAAAACTCAATTCTAAATCGGGTATAATCTGATTGCTACATTGGGGCTTCGCTGAACAAATCAAAATGCCAAAGATGCTTTCTGAGTATTAGCTCATAGCGCAAAGGTTCAATTTGTTGCATGTGTAATGCTGCCATTCACGAGTCCTTTACTCAAAGACTTTATTGAACCACTTATCAACAAAATTTCTGTTCCATGGAATTAGTAACGATAGCAGGGGCAAGATCTTGTCAGCGCGTCTTACTTAGGTGGCGAAGGCACGTAGCTGCGCGTGTACTCTTCAATATCCTCCAGGTCCTGGACCAAATCGACCTTCGACGGCGGGTATATCTTCGTGCCGTGCCATATCTTCCAGCCGAAGTAGAGCAGCGGGAAAGCGAAAACCGACGTGTACCTGGAATTGTCAATGCCCGAGCCCTTTTAAGCATTCAGAAATGACACTTACGAGAACAGGAACGTGGGAACGTCCCACTTGCCCGGAAGAAATACACCGTAACCTTGAATGAAGATGAAAAGGAAGCACATGCCGAAAGCATAGTACGCTGCGTAGGGTTGAAGGAAGCCCCTGTATGGCAACGTCTTCCGATCTATTCCTTGAGCTTTCATTGCGCGATTCCAGCAGAGATAGGTCGCGGTTACGACGGCGTAGTTGATAAGTTGCGAAGCCGTGATCAAATTCACAAGCCAGTTCAGCACCACAGAAGCGCCCTCGCTGACCTGCAAAAAGGACAAGAGAGCAATGAGCAGCACAAGGAGCACGCAGTAGATCGGTACCCCCCGTCTGTTGCACCGTGTGAAAATTTTTGGCGCCTTTCCTTCGAGCGCCAAGCCATAGAGTGATCGCGACGCGCAATACACATAACTGTTCCCAGCAGAGAACGAGGCGGTTAATATGAGAGCGTTGACAATGTGAGGTAGGATCGGTATGCCCAAGTGACCCATAGCGACAACGTAAGGCGAAGCGGCGGCACCTGGCAAGCCCAACTTGTAAGCATTGAGCAGATTGCTGTCGTTATAGGGGACTAGGACGCCAACGGCAAGGGATCCGAGTACGAAAAACGTGGTCAGACGGTAGAAGACGGAGTTGAAGGCCTTTGGCAAAACGCCCCGGGGATTCTCTGCTTCGCCTGCTGCCATTGAGACATAGTCCGGACCGGCCACAGCCAGAGAGGCGAAAATGAGGCACTGTAGAAATCCCTGAAATTTGCCGAGCGAGCCCGTCGTGTAGTATTCGTTGAAAGCCCCTGGATCATACCAGTAGCGGAAGCCGAAGTGGTCATGCTTCGGATTGCCGCCCACAGCAACGATGAACGTAAATATGAGAAGACCGACGATGAGCACGACTTTGCCTAGAGCGGCCCAAAACTCAGACTCGCCATACCATTTCACTGCGAGCAGATTGATCAGTGCATACAACACGAGAACGATGGCGATGATGGCGCCAGCAGGCACCGCATCACTCCAATAGTGGATAATCAAATTTGACGCTGTTATTTCAAAGGGGACAAGTACCGCTTCGAAGACGAAGAAATTCCACCCGGCGGCGAAACCAAATGCTGGATCAACATAGCGTCCTGCGAACCGAATGAAAGGCGATGACAGCGGTAGATAAGTAACCATTTCAGCAAAGCAAAATGTGACACCGAGGATAACGGAACACCACAAAGTAAACGCGATGAATAAGCTTGCTGGACCACCTTGCGTCAAAGGCTGGCCTATGGACACATACAGCATAGTGCCAATAGTACCGCCGATACCAATCAATTGAATATGGCGTGGTTTGAGCATTCGATGTGTGCCATCTGGCTTGCCCAACTCGATCGAATCTGCTCGTTCTGGCTCGTACTCGTGCGGTGGCGCCTCGAACTTCCTCTCGCCAGCATGGCTGACAACGTTTCGCTGCGTCGCCATCGTCAGGGTAATCGTCAAGTACGCAGATCTCAGCGTGTGCTGTGTGAAGCCCCGAGCGGATCGTGAGAAAGACGATTGTCGTCACGCAAACGACAAGCCTAAGATAGACAGACTTGATCTCCTTCCAATGTGTGAACTTTCCACTCGTCTTGTGTCATCCGTGCTGGCTCAATTCCCCGTTGTAGATGACGTGAGACACAGGCGACGAGAACGCAACTCGTAGGCAATCCGTACCGAACGGAAATAAATAACCTTGTTGTTCAGGAAATCCTGCATTCAGATATTCAAACATATGAAATATCAAGACGCTGGCTGATTTATTGGCTTGAAACACGTTGAAAACGCACGTCGGGGAATGCAGATGAGCAGGCAAGAAGTCAGCGTCTGGAAGAAACAATAGTCATTGTAAAGCTCGCGTACGTTCGAAATACTCGCGAAAGAAACGGGAATCCGTAGGAGGGAATGTAGAGGTAGTAGTGTTGAACGGCATCTGCTATCGCCTTCATGCAGGTAGCTCCAGGATAAGGAATGAAATCCCTGCATCGTGTCGTCTTGTATGGGTCGGCGTCATCTTGTCGGCAAGTGATACAGTAAAATCGATGGCACGTAGGGCCTAGCGCTACGCTGAGCTAGGCTGACCTTGTGCTCACCGAGGTCCCAATTCATCGGTATTGAACATTATAGTAGGTAACCGATAGAGCTCATGAAGGTCTGGGTTTGTTCTAAGCCATTGGCCCGGTGTATGGCGACACAGATCTCTGGCTAGCGACCACCGATTGCGAGCGGACAGGACATTACTCGTACATGTATGTAAGTGTCTGACCTCGACCTGGATCTTGCGGTGTGGTCTTGATGTCACCGTCGCACAGTATGAAGGTGTGCGGTCGAGCGCGGCTAACCAGCTCGTCGCGAAAGTGGGTGAATCGGTGACTCGAGCAGACGAGCTATGGTTCACCCTGCGAGGTGTTTGTTTTCTGGTATGGTCGTTGAGCTCGACTGGGTTCCCGCGTGTGTGGGGGCTCCCTCGATACTGACTCGGGGGGCCGAGGAGGGCCGCCTGCAGATCGCTTGCAGATGTCCCCGCCATCCGGAAATATTAGAGCTATCGCTAGATAAGCTGTCCTAGTTCAGGTTCGCTCTGTCCAGGGCTGCAAGCCTTTGAGGCTCGGCAAGTGCTAAAGACAATAACGGCTTTCGCCTCAGGGAACCCAAGCGAAACGTGTCATTCAATCGAGTAGCATTCCGTAAGAGTGCTACCGCGCTACGAACAAGGTGCAGAGAGCCATCCGTGACTAGCGCTTTGTGAACAGTGAGAGAGAACTGTTGGCTGCGGGAAGATGCATCAGTGCTGACCGAAGAGCAAGGATCGTGGGGAAACGAGTTGGCGAGAGGGCTAAGGACCACGAGCCGGAATTGTTACTTCGAAACCGAGCCCCGGATACATAAACCACATATAGCATCCGGAGGCTCCGTGAAAAGGGAGATTTTCAGGTGAATATTGGATGCTCTGTTCTTAGTCATACGAAGCTGAGGCAGAGCAAGTTGAACAACTTGATAGGTCAACAAGGTATCATGAGGCCAAAAAAGTTGGCGAACTGGCTAGATTGCGTGGACTCGACGGCTGACTAGCACGATCCATAGCCGGAGCCTTGTAGCTGCAGCTGCACGCCATTCTGTCAGACACTAACATTTATTTTGTTTGCCGTGTTTGGCGCGGTCAAAAGGGTTTACACTTGTAACTCTGTGTCAAGCAATAAAGAACTTCACAGCCCCCATAAAGCATGATTGGAGACCTGTACCGTTGATTTCCATGGTCAACTGCAAGTTTTCGTCTGCTTGGGAATAGTCAGAATAGTCAACGCCCTGGGAAATTTTGCCAAGTCTACTCTTCAGTCAGCTGACAGGCATTCCTTCTAATGCCGGATACCATCCTATCGATCTCTCATCCCGAGCGGATTTGACTCGGAAGGTCAGAGTCTGGAGTTATGGCTCCTTGGAACTGAAGAAAAGTGTAACTCTCCCGTCGAGTACCGAATTGACATCGGCCATCACGGTCGCCGCGACATCTTTCGATCGAAACAGAACCCCCAGCTCTTGGCTCGTGAACCAGCTAGCTCGATCCATGTTGCCGGAGCCAAGTACGACGTAATCGTCATCCACGATCGTGAGCTTCATATGAGACTGAACGGGTTCCTCTAGAATTTGCTGAACGTCATTTTCTGGAAGAGCGTGATAGTAGAAGATCTCCAGCGAACCGGATCTTAGATGTTGAGCCTCTAGATCATGCGTCGCATCTGATTCGTCGTTGTTCCTCCCTCTATCAAAACGTTGGAGTCGGTTTACGTTCTGCTTATAGTGCTTTATGAATCGCCGCAGGCTTCGTGGTGTTGTTGTTCCTGCAGTGAATAACTGTTCCCAAACCATCATCGTTTCATTGGTGACGATCCTTACGTCGACGCCCCGGTCCAATGCCTCCAGTAATGCATCCATCACGGCAGGAGTTGTCAAGTTTGGTGTTTGTAAGTATATATGTTTTTCTGCCATGTCGAAGAGACGGAGCAACGCGCAGTTCAGGGGGGTTGCTGGCGGACGCGTACACCGCTGCCATGGAAGTGGTCGAAAGAGAGGGTTGCGGTAATGAGACGACGGTAACAGAATCGTGGGCAGTACGGGCGATGCTAGAAGTTCGAATCGACTCGCGGGACTTTCAATCCAGCTCAACCCAAGTGTTCTTGTTAGAAGTGTGGGAGTATGTGTCGTGCGGGACATGGGACTCCGAATGGAATCAGAGCTGACTTCTCCCGGCTTCAGAGTTGTCGTAACGACCGGTCCATGAGATGGGTTGCTGACGATGGGCGGCCGTCCATCTGCCTCCATGTGTGAGTCCCAGACCCCATGATAGAACCTCAAGAGGCTAGGGACGGCTTCCCCTTTGATCTCCACACAAGCCTCCAGCCATGGCTCCCAGCTCACATTGCAACTGGGAAAATATGCCGTACGGCGATCAATTATGAGAAATTTCGGGTGCATCACGCTGAAGGGCAAGAAGAATAGAGTCTTGACCTGGAGGTCGATGTGACCGTCTTCAAATATTGTTGGGTCGGGCAACCCAAGCTTGGACGCCCATTTTGCAGGCGGGTACGTGTATCCCCTTCTGCTAAGAGGGTGAAACAGTTTCTGGAGGAAAGACCGAGAAGAGAAACAAATGCGAACTCTCAATCTCGGCAGGGGGTCGCTGTCGGGCTCCGTAGAGTGCCGGCTGTTGATGAAATCGCGACGAAGCTCGGCGAGGGCTTGGAGAGTATCCCGTAATCGCGTCAGTGTATGTGAGGGAGCCCAGAAGCAGGTGACCAGTATGATCTCTTGTTTGGCCTCTAGCATCGCAGGTAGTAAAGTCCCCGTGTAGATGGAAGCACCTGTGCCCAGCTGGAATGACACAGGTCGTGATGTGCAGATGAGAGATTCCGGTTCAGCCGAGGGATACAAGGGGAAGTCATTTGAGTGAGGTTTGACAGACGAAAGCCATGGGCCCAGGAAAGCATCCAAATTATCCATTTGCAATGGCCGGCTCCGTCTACTTCTCGACATCGACACTTACAAAGGATACAACTAGTTGAATCGGTGTTTGGTGATGCGGCAGACGCGGCCAGTATGTGACGAGCTTGAGTCCCGTTTGCAAGCAGCACAGACAGAGTACTCGAGGTTGAAGATTCAACAAGGCATGTGGAAGTAAGGTTGTGAGCCAGTGCCAGTATCGCGGATTTTGTATGGATATGGCATTGGGATTAAGTCGATGGGCACAGCTTCTGGAATTGGGGATGAACCGAGAGGACGCGCATTGGAAATGAACGAACCTGGAACAGGTACAGTTGTACTACCTGCTAGGAGGTAGCTTAAGGCACCTACCTACCTCCTATACCTAAGGTACGGTAGGTTACAGTATCTGTCCAGTGGCCACTGCCTGATTGGGTGCACGCGACAAGACAGCGGTACCTAGTAGGTTATTCGTCATAGTAAGGGCCCAAGCGTCTCGCACAGCAGCAACACAACAACGAAAACTGCTGCTTTCCCGAGAGTTCTGCAATTTCCATGTCTCAACTGTCATGAAGTTCCTAGTCGCAAATGCATACTTGCTTTTATCTTCATTCCGGCAGTGTACACACCATACAAAGGTATTGGGCTCTATGCATATTACATACTCCACGGCCAAGCCCCGTTCGATTAGAGCACTCTGAAATATGTCCATGCAGTTAATTCACTGATCATCTATGTATGCCTCCCGTTCTTCGTCCATGTCCCAGGTCCCTTGCACCGTCAAAGGAATACACCCACGTGTATGCTGCGGCCATCGACACATCTATTATACTTGGCCTGACATGCTAGGATTCACCGAAATCGGATAATAAAACAGTTCCGTGGGATCAAATTTCGCCTTGAGCTGTTGCAGTCTCGGCAGGCTGCTCCCCAGATACAGTTGCTGCGCTTGTGTTCGGTTCAACGACAGATCCGGGTAGTTGATGTACATCCCCCAAGCAGATTGGTCCATCGAACTGATCGTAGCTGCGGTCCATTCGTCTACCATCGTGATCGCGTCTTGGGGAATGGTATCGCTTGTTGATCGGTAGAAGAACTGCAGAATGTACAGCTTGTCGCGATGCGCTGGCAGCAGTCAGCTTTGATCACAGAGGGCTTTCACGGGCTCAGACACTGACCATACGACGACGATGTCGCGTCCGCGTTCCACACGGCTGAATTCTTTCCGCCTTGTAGGTCGAGCTGGACGTACCAGGATCCCGATGTCACATTCTTCGCGTGATCGAACCAATAGTCCACAAAGTCCTGGGCGGCCGCTCCGCTCAATCCTGTCAGCTCTAGGCTTTTCCCATAGAATGTTTCTTGCTAAATTAAACTTGTGAGTACCACATCACCTATCAGATTTGACCAGTCACTTACCTCGTTATGGGGGTGCGTTTGATTCAGGCTCATAGTCGCAAAATGCTCAAGGCTGCCGATCCAGTCGGTTGTTCCCGTTTGCAATATCGTGCCATTGACCTTGCTCAGGAGCGGTGCGAGAGCGTCTTGAAGCTGCGTTTTGTTGCCGTGGTAGCTGCCTTCTAGCTGTGTCATCCTTGACGTACCCATAAGGCGCATATTGAGCTCTGCTGGCATGGTGTTCGTTGTATACTCCTCGAGTGCTTCCAGGGCGGCCACGGATGTGCTCTGCTTCCACGGCACATTGGCTACGAACCATGTCAGGTTCGCTGGGGGCGCGAATGTGTTCCATTCAAAAGATGTAGCAATTCCGAAATTCGAGCCTGCGCCTCGCATCCCCCAAAACAGATCTGGGTTCTCTGTTTCCGAGCAGTGAACGATGGACCCATTTGCTAATGCGACATTGAGGCCAGCTATCCAGTCAAGTGCTAAGCCGTGAGTATGAGAACTCAGGCCGAAGCCACCATGTAAAGCATGTCCTGCGATCCCCACACTGCACGTCTCGTCAGCATACCATATATCAAATCCAGAGTCGTGACGCACCCTGGGCAAGTACCATGAGCTATAGCGCGTTTCCCCTGGGCCCAGAGCTCGACCGCAAGATGGCCTAATCGTGCGCCTGGTTCTGCTGTGGCGATATTTGTCTCTGTGTCTAGTTTGACCGCATACATGCGATCCAGCTGGACGATAAGATGACCATCTTCGCCTCCCAGCCCGTACGATCCGTAGCTATGGCCGCCACATTTTGCTGTGACTTTGTAACCCATTTTAGCTCCGCAAACGATGGCGCTCTGGATTTGCTCTGTTGTTGTTGGAACTGCAATAATGTCAGGCTTGAAAGCTAACAAGGAGTTGAACGGCCTTGTGTCCGTCTCCCAGTCTGTCGAATTGAATTGATCGACCGCTGTGTCCGTTTGAGACAAACAATCTATCACAACCGCCCTTCTATCTAGCGCCGCCGCTCTGGAGAGCCCGACGATGAAGCCGAGGCCGATTAGTACTCTCATCTTGAACTTTCTCCTAACGCGGTCGACCTGATCTGTCGGGTGCTCTTCTCTAAGAAGATATTGTGCCTCGGGTCGTGGAGGAATGTCGCTTTTGAGGTCCCTTCCACTCATGGCAGTCTACGACTACTGGCATATAACATCAGGTATGGCCTGCATCAGCCGAAGATTCTCACACGGACTAACGGTAGTCAAGCGAAGTCAGGTCGGATCAGCGTACGGCAATATGGTCCGATTGTTAATATCAGGCGGCCTTGGCTATCAGAACGGTGTTTGCTTTACTTTCGACCCCCGCCCGCATGGAGATCTGCAAATTATGCCACCACATGCTGGACTGTCTGGACTAACCTGGTGGAACGGATGCCGCGTGTGCTCACTTCCTTCACTGGTGTGCTTGCAGCAATCGATATCTGTCTTGGAGGTGATGGCGACAACAACAGATCGACTTACTGTACGACTAGAACTTCTACGGCAGTCCCATGCGCGGCGTCTATTTAGACGCACCCATAGCCGCCAGGCAATCATGTGGCTGCGTTCTCGGGATCTACAGTCCAGCCATATAGCAAGCGAGTGCGTCGGTAGATATCAACTCAAAAGTCTTAAGCTCGGTATCTGGCTGCGTAGAAGCAGTCATGACGCCCGGCAGGCTACTGCTCGTTTCCGGCATATGACCTCTGATGAACTTTCACTATGAGGCTCCCAAGCGAAGTCGTCGATTGCTGAATTTTCGAAAAATGCAGCGATTATCCAAGGTGGCGGTTCGCTCGTGATTGTGTCGTGCGTTATACCCGCCGATACGGCAGGAATCACGGTGCAGAAACAATTACCCGGCCGTTAATCATCACAATTTCGATCATCATATGTTATTGCCCTGTTCTCATCGTTCTCAAGTGATTGTCGCCCAATGACATTTACTGTGAAAATTGCCGTGCGGCTGAGTGATATTATACACTCAATTTTCATCTCTACCTTTATATATCTTGTCAGCCGCACATTGACTACATACTTCCGGAGAAAGGCAATACAGGTGCCCGCGAGATTTAGTCGTTGAGTCGTTGGCCAGCTACGCGTGCCTCTTGGTCTCCCCACGCCGCAGGCATCGTCGCTTATGCACTGATTCGGAAACGAGAACCCATAGTATTTCAGAACGCTGCAAAAGTCATCCCCGCGGTCCCAGTTTCCTGGATCATCGACGTCAAGCTGCGGATGAATGCACAGATACGATACAAGTCAATTAGCCTCATACGGCCCCTACATCTACGACACCTGTTCCACCCACGCGGGTCGGCACAATTGGGCAGTTCATCCGGACGATTGCCATTTGCAGAGCGGAGGCGATCTCCAACTACGAGATCGGGTTTTTTATTCGAGCAAGCATCCTCGTAAATACTCTCCATGATCGCCCGGCAAGATCCGAGCACCAGCTCCTTAGAGCTGAGAAGCAGAGCTGGATTGGGGATACGCAGTTATGGCCTCCGGTGTGGGCCATTTAGTATAACACATGTAAGTGACAATGTCGCCTTATCCAACCCCCGTTGATGCGAAGATTTCTCTTCTTTTCCTACCGGTATCTAGATGCGTGCTTGGCATAGAGATAAGCAGTCTTTGAAATGCCGTCCTTCAAGGCTCTTCTCTTGACGTCGCTTGGCCTATCAGCCCATGTGCACGGTACGAACCTCTTGGTGTCTCACTATACGGGGAAGATCTACTCGCTCTCGTTCAACAACAATACACTAGCAATCACGAACACAACTACCGGTGCGGGCACACTACCAGCATGGTTGGCGCTCGACTCCGCTGCCAAGACGGTGTATACCGTGGACGAGGACTGGAATGGTAGCGGTGTACTGGCATCTTTCAGCATAGGAGCAAACGGCGCGCTGATACAGACCGGAAGCCTCGTCTCATCAGGTGCGAGCGTTCACGGTACCCCTTATGCGAACGCGAAGTTCTTTGCTACGGTCGAATAGTATGTTATCTTTCACCTTCCTGCCACGCCGTTGCTCTATGCAACATAGACTGATGATTTGCATAGTGATCCCTCAACCCTAACAACCTACACTCTCCCCTTCCGGACCGGGAACCTAGTCGCCCAACAGTTGAAGTTCAACATGACAGCACCCGGACCCAACCCACGGCAAAACGCCCCTCACCCGCACTCGGCCATCACGGATCCCACAGGGAAATACATCCTTGTCCCGGACCTCGGCGCCGATCTGATCCGCATCTTCAGCATCGACGCAGAAACGGGCCAACTCACAGCATGCACCCCAGGCGAAGCTGGAGCAGGCGATGGGCCGCGCCACGGTGCCTTTTGGCAAGCCAGTGGCAACTCGAGCGCTGGCCATATTCTGTATACCGTGAACGAGTTAGGGAACTCCGTGAGCGCATGGAGCGTCGCATACCCACCCGGCGCTTGTTTAACCCTCAAGCGGCAACAGACACTGTCTACGTACGAGGCCGGAAGTGTCGGGCCCACGGGGTCCAAAGCCGCTGAGGTTCATGTCAAGGGGAACTTTGTCTACGCTGCTAACCGTGCAGATCAGACCTTTGGAAAGGAGCAAGATTCACTTGCTACCTATGCTATCGACCCTGTTACTGGGGCTATATCGTGGGTTGAGGCTACGGATGCTCATGCGTGGTTCCCAAGGACGTTCGACATGAACTCCGAGGGCACGCTTGTTGCAGTGGGAGGTCAGACTAGTAGTAACGTTGCGATCATTTCTAGAGATCCGGTAACGGGGAGACTGGGGGACTTGGTGACCAGCTTGTCAGTTGGTACGCCTGGGGAGGAACAACAGGAGGATGGGCTTAGTGCTGTTATTTGGGTTGAGTAGCAGCCATATTTCCTTGGGTTGTCCGCGGTGCGGAGGGGGCTGCGGTTGGGAGATTTGCTTCTTGTCTATACTATTGTCACCGAATAAACATTAGGTACATACACCGTGTCGTGACGTCCCACCTCGTCTGCAACACTACCCTCACTGTCGAAAAATCCAGCCGGGCACGGCGTCTTTAACGCTACACCAACTCCGATATAAGACCCACGATTTAACCTAGAGCGGGCAGAACAGATTAACAACAAGTCGCTGGACACAAACTCTCGTCTCTATCACACCTACTCAAACTCTAGTCTCTATCTCTCTTTTTGCAAAAGCAGCGAAGCGGAAAAGGAAGCATGAAAGAAAAAAGGGGCAAATATTGAGGGGGGGATTATGAAAGTGAAGCGCAACCATTATGAGCGAGCAATCCCATCCAGATGCAAGTAATGTTGGATTGCCTGACAAATGGATCGGAAAGTCTATTTCAGTGCTATTGCCGTGCCTCGAACACCGTTCCTGAGGTAGCCAACCCCGTAATAGGACGCTCTTACCACTGCGCCAACCCTGCTTCACTGCTGTTGAGGAAGGTGCCAATTATTGGTAACTGTCAACTTGCGGAATGGCCCGGGGGAGGTGCGAGGGTGGGTGGTTGGCGCTTGGTAGTTGCTCTGCTCTAGCACCGAAGGACTCCCTCTCTCACTTCGTTAGGTCTCCCCTACAGGTTCCGTGCTTTGGACAAACTACTAACAGATGTATTATCAAAACTCATTGGGAATTTTCATTGAAAATCACTAGATTGTTTGCTGCAAGGAACGACGTGCAGCAGGTGAAGTGTCCTTCCCAAGCTCCATCGCTGGTTCTTTTCCCAGCCCGGCATATCTGTAGTTTATCTCAGTACTCAGACCAGTTGTGGCTGGTAATAAAATAAGCTAATCAGATCTTTCGAAAAGACCATTACCAAAACTGGTTTAAGGCTTCGATATAGGCTTAAATAGGGACGTATATACGCTTTTACCTACGTAACGGTCGCATTCTACTATTTTATATCGGAATAATTCGCAAAAAATACTACGACGTAAAAATCGATTAAACGAACTTTTAAACGTTAATAAAATTAAATTATTTCGACTAGTCGCGAAAATATAGCTTAAAAAGTATTTAAATAGTACTAAACTATATATTTTAAATAACGCTTATATATCCGCATTTTCGCAACGAATAAAAATAATTTAATTTTATTAACGTTTAAACGTAGTTTTTAACGAGCTTTACGCCGTAATATTTTTTTTAAATTATTTCGATAAAAAATAAAAAATTACAACCGTTACGTAGTTCGATATAAAAAAAATATATAAATCGTATTTTTTTAACCAAATCGTAGCCGATTCCTTGTTTTTTATCTAATTACTTTCGAATTTAAAAAAATAAAAAAATATCTTATTTTTTTATCCCTAAATAAAGCCTAATTATTTTTACTATTTAATTTAAATTAATAATAAACAAATATTACGGTAAGTATCGTTTTTTTTTATATAAAAGCGTATATAAAAGTCGGACTTTTCCGCATTAAGTCCTTAGACCTTTTTAAAGGGTGATTCATTCCCTACCAGCCACACCAGCCAGTCACCAGCCACCCACCAACCACCAGTCACCCATACAAAGATGTCTAAGCACTGAGATAATCTGTAGTGTATATTTCATATTTACGACGCAACCTATATGCCGTAGGATGGTCGGATGCACGCTCGTCGACGTTTGGATCTTCTCCCATGATTATAGCTCAACCCGTTTCTCACCAGTCAACCATGCCCTCCCTACCCTGCCCACCATCCCATCCCATCCCATCCGGAACTCCATATCAAACGCCCTCAACATCAGAAGCCATCGCAGCCCAATCACGTCCAAGCTCAAACCGTCCCACTAATGCTCAACTCCCGAATCTCCTGTAGCACCTGCTCGACCCTCTGGTCCAAGTGCCCCTGCGCATATTGGTCCCTAGTGTCAGCATCGAGGTACTGCTGGACCTGGGCCATGCGGCTGTAAGCTTCGGCACAGAATCGCAGCTGGATCTTGACAAGGGCTTCGAATGAAGGATCGAGATAGGGTACCCGCATGTCGATCAGTTGGGGTAGTTCGTCGGAGAGCTGGGTGTTGAGCTGCTCGTAGGCGGCTCTGGCCATGTCCATTTCCTTTTCCGTGCGAGGAAGCTTGGTGACGTCTTTGTCGGGTTTCTCGGCGAGCTTCTTTACTTTCGCGCGCAAAGCATCGTAGTCTAGGAGTTTGTGGCCGCGCTTTTTAATGCCTGGTCATTCGTCAGTTCAGATTCTGTGTACGGCGAGAGGTGACCTAGAGTTATCGCACATTCGTTGACGTCGGGGAAATAGGCGCAGAATCGAGAGATAGGTTCTAGCACGGTGGTTCTATATCAAGTCAGTTTCAGGAACGATCCCGGCGTGTTTGCGGGTCGCGGATAACAGTACCTGTAGGGACCGTCGAGGGCCTTAATGGTCTCGGCGTCGAGGTCCTCGACAGCTTGCTTGTAGCTTCTGCTCACACCGTCCTTGGCGCCCGAGTCTCCGTAGAAGGCGTCTATCGTCTCGGCGATGCGCATCTGCGAGGCCGTCATGGCTGTGGTGTGTCAGTCGGTGTCGCAGCTTCATCCGGCAGGACTAGTAGTACCTCGTAAGGAATCCAAGTATCCTCTCGCTTCCTTTTGTAGTCTGAGTGCGGCGGCCTCCATGGTGCGGAAGCGTCTCTCCTCGACCTCGTAGTCGCGGTCGTTTGTCTTCTCGACATGGCCCGTTTTCATCATGACCTGAGTAGTGGCCCGGTTGACATTTTTCTTGAAGCCTGCCCACGACATGATTGCGCTGTAATGGTGGCGTCGCGGTTTTTAGGAGTGTGTTCTCAATCTACGGACTCGGTATGCTGTCGACGGAGGGGGGTTTGGAGATGGGCGGGGGTGTTGGTAGATATTGGAAGAAATCGGGGATTGGCAGTCGGCTGGTGGATGCGTTCAGTGAGAATTTGACTAGGTCGTGCGGCAGCGCGGTGAGAATCAGCCAAGAAGAGGCGCAGACTAATAGTTGTAGTTGAAATGGGCAATTGGTTTGGAATACTTGAATGTGACGATGTGACCTAATCTTGTTGACAGCAGTGTCACGACTCCTGGGGGACGGATGTTCGCCCTGCGCAATAGGTAGGTACCTTAGGTACATTGGACCCGTCACCTTCGCGAGTGTGTGTGGCTTAGGTAGGCTGCGGCAGTCAATGCAAACATGCCTAGGGCGAAAAAGAGCGACCTGATGAGCGACGTCAGCGAGGGGCTGCGCTTGACGCTAAGATCTAGGCTTGTACCGACGGGAGCTACCAAGCTAACCAGCTTCGCTCTCAACCGCACCCATTCAGGCTTCCTACCCACTGTAGGTACCTAGAGTTTATTGGCGTAATCTGTCCCTCGGCGTACCTTATCACGTACCTAGACGTAAGGTACATAATCCATGATGTGGGTAAAGCCACAGCTGCAGTCATGCCGTGGTTGTGTGGAAGTTTTGGTTAATTGGAGAATGAAAGAGTCACCGGCCGACGATAGCTTCATCATGCAAGGTTTTACATACAAAGGCAACAATGCGCGCCCAAAGAGGTGCCATCGAGCCAATCTGACCGCCCTATCAAATGGAACATGGTACATTCGTCCTGCGCGTATTTCTCTTTCTGGTCCGCCCTCCATCTGTATTTTTCTAACCCATAGAACAACGCCTCATAGTCATACTGTCCAACATCTCCTCTCATTATCCTTCAATATTGCTGTATTTGTTCTTCTTTGCAACTCACCTCGTGCGTGCTATCGGCTGTCTTTGAGAGACATTCTTGCCTTTCTCGAACAGTGCTCACAATCGTCAAACCGACGCTGCTTGGCAGCATGGCGCCCATCCTCAACGCCCTCAAGACGACCACTCGCTGCCTGGTGATCAGTCTCGGCAACCAGGCACCCTACTACAACACCCTGCACTCCGCCGGCCACCATGCCCTCAACGCCGCCGTCAAGCACATCCGCAATCAACCCGCCTTCACGCGCTTGGCATGGGGCAAAGTCAAGTGTCTTGTCTCCCAAGGCGACAATTATACCCTCATCCAGAGCCCTACCGCCATGAACGTCTCGGGGCCCTTTGTCAAGAAGGCTTGGGATACCTTCAGCCAACTGCATCGAGACATCGAGCCCACCCATCTGCGCATGGTCATCGTGTACGACGAGATGGAAAGGGCCTTTGGCCGCGTCAAGCTCATCGATTGGAACCGGAGCGCACGCGGCCACAACGGCCTCAAGAGCATTAATTCCTCCCTGCCAAGCACCGCCGCGAATGGCCACTTCTACCGGCTTGGCATCGGTATCGACCGCCCCGTTTCCCGCGACCCCAACGTCGTCTCCAAATACGTTCTCGGACCCTTCACCCCCGAGCGCCAGGAGATCCTCGACTATGAAGTCGGTCCCGAAGTCGCAAGAATGCTCGAAGGTTTGACCAGCGTATGGCAGAGATTCGCAGACATCCGTACTCCCAGCGTCTTTGAAGCGCTCGACAGAGACCGCATAGAAGCAAAGAAGTCGGTCATAGAAGAAGCTGGGAGAGCGAAGAAAGCCGCGAAAAAGGAAGCATGGAAGGCGAAGAGGACAGCCAACCAAGCAGAGAACGTAAAACAGGAGCAAATAGTAGACGAGATGGGCGACCTGGGAGAAAAATAAGCACTGGCGAAAGAGAGCAATCCGGAATTCAAGGATCGAGTCATTATCAGAAGCTATTAAAGTGGTTGCGATCTCAAACACCAAGACTTCGACATTAGCGAGAAGTCTAGCACACTGTACACAACCAGCAACCACGGCAGCATATGGCGAAGTTGCGGAGACGAGAACAAACGTATCTGTGGATAGACGCGCAAATAAAACTCGATGCGCGAGGCAGAGACGGGGTCGAAACAGGCCTGTCGGAAAGTAGCGCGTTCTCATACGCATTTATTCGACAGCATTCCACGGACGAATTATCATCACGAACAGCTTTCATGGAGGGGCCATGGATGAGACATTTGCCATACACCACAAGCGAGGCGTTTGATTTACGGATATTGAACTTGTATAACACCTGGGACTCACAGCTCTGGTAGAGCTTATTTGGGATTGGAAATTTGTACAACATTGTGTATTAGACAATGCGATACCCAAATGTGTCGTTGATGCCGACGAGAGGTCCGGTAGAAAGTGAGGTGGTACTATGTCCACGAGCAAGCGGCCCAGTACCAAAATCGATTGGTAATGACCATCTAGTTCGAAAAACATATCCCATGACAATTACCAGCCCTCGTGGAAACAATTACTTAATAGGTTTGCTCATTCCTCGGAGCCACCGCTCCACTACCCGCATGATAGTGCGAATACTTCGGCCATTTACAGTAAGGGGAATATAATCTTTTCCGACTTAACTTCAATCACAACTCGGGTGTTGTCGTATAGTGGTTAGTACACTTCGTTGTGGTTAAGTCGAAAGGCAACTCAACGGCCCGAAGAAACATGAGTTCGATTCTCATCAACGCCATTCTTTTGCCACCTTTTGCGACCAATCGTCACATTTGTGCAGTCATGAAAAGTCCGATACCTTCACATAATTATGTTGACACGCGGATAGCCCAGTTTCGTGATAGCTGTCCTATCACTAAGCCGTACCCGGAATAAATCTGTGTGTAGAACTTTTTTATCCCGATGCCTCTCTTCATAGAGTAAGTGTAGGTTGCGGAGTCTATTGGGCCTCAGCTTTCATGCGCCGGCCCAGTTGAAGCTGCCGGATAGTTTGGTGAACCAGCGGGCATCGCCGTATTGCGAACCGTTGGAAACAAGATAGTAATGCAAGATAATTTGCTCGCGATATTATCGCCGATGCGATCAGGCATAACTTCCAGGGTGACCACTTAAGTGCTGTAGACTTCGCCCAAACTCCAGCAGCAGAGGTTGGAATGAACAGAACTGTACCTGCTTGCGCCGTATTCTTGATGAATCTCTCGACTGATGTATAGAGGTATCGATAGTCTTTGAAGGGGGGGAGATGGCTAGAGGCCCAGAAGGCTAGTTTACCGGACAATTCCATTTGAAATACACCGACTCCGAAGGGACTCTTGACGACATAATGTTATAGGTTGTTGTCGTTGATAGTGGCGGCGTCAGGAATGGTACTGATACCACTGGCTGCTAGTTTTAATCCAGTTCTCCCGTGGACTCGTTGCTTCCTTGTGACTTCAAGCGCGTTGCTCAAACATTGTAGCTGTATTGAAGCAGGCTGAGCATGTTGGATTCGGTGTTCTGAGGACTTGGATGAGATTTCGTAGATATTTTTCGGAGCAACATACAGAGTCTTAGTTGGTGGCATAATCACTGGAACAGACGCAACAACCGAGACATGCGCGCCAGACTATGCCGAGTATCTTAGTCAGCTAATCATTTCACGCAAATAAGAGATATCCAAAATTTCTCGTGTAAGTGGTCGAAGATCCGCGGACGTTGGGCAAAGCGTATGGCAGATGTGCTGCGCCTTTGTGTGGTGAATAACAGTTCAAAAAAATGTGGCTCAAGGTGAATGTTAGATGGCAGGTGGCACGTCGGGGGGCGATGGGGAGTACTAAACAGGAACACTGACAACGTTGAACGATGTTCGCTTGACTATCGAGAAAAAGACCTCCGAAACAAGCCGGAGACTCTGCAATTTTGTATCGAGGTGCTGCCAAGAGTCAAAATATCAAATTGAATGCATTACCAAACAGCTTAACCGCCAGCCCAAAAATGAGCTGTGAGATTTATTTTGCGCTAGAAACTATTTTTAATGTAGGTAGAGTATGAGCGGCGCTTAACAGTAAGGCTTGTAACTCATGCACTTCTACTAAGTAACGATCATCAAATCATTGACTCCTACCCCCTTACCCTTATATAACTCGATAGACATAAGGTTCGATGTCTCCCGTCCGCACCAACCCTCGGAATCTCGCAAATGTTGTCTCCGGCCGTTGGCTCAGCCGTGTCATCTTCGGTCGACATCTCACGCACAGCTCCCCTCACACCTTCACCAGACAATCCTACCTTCCCAGCGCGTTGCTGAGTGCTTCATCCCTTTCTCATATCCGATAAAACCACATACCGACAATTAATGTGACGATCACTGGCAGACCTCTTACGACGGCCCCCGCGTATGCGGGCTTTGCTTCCACTTGCGATTTCGCTTCCACATGCTGCGTCGCTTGGGGGGACTGTCTGGATAAGTGTATCACTGCACATGCGGTGTGACGGAAAGATTGATAGACGGTCCATAATGAACGAAGCATCGTTGCCGGCGCACAATGCGTTTGTGATTCTGCTGGTATCCAAAGTAAACATAGGATCACTCTCGCGCGTCGGCGTTGGAAGCCCAAGCTGCTTGCGCTCTTCCTATGTGCAATTTCACACAACCTCCAAATCTACCCAACTCGAGTCGTCATCGTACTTAGATCCTAATTTTCGGCGGGCTCGGTGTGCTTGAGGGTTCATTTGAGCCGGTTGGTGAAGTTGTGCTCGATGACGATAACGTCGAATTCTGGGCCGTAACGCATTGCTCTCCAGACGCACAGTGCTGTCATGATGGGCAGCAAACTTCTACCTGTTTTGCCAGCTGAATGTTCAGGCCTGTCTACGTAGGAATGTCCAGCCTGATGCTTCATTGGGAAGCCGACTCTATTCGATTCGTGGCGCCTATAATGAGGCTATACGTGCCAATGGCGTGGCGGCGAGTTCCGCAGGCTTGCAGGGCTCTCTACAAGAGCGCGTTGTACAGCAGTCTCGTGCGAAAACCTCGATGTGATTCCGTAGAGACTGGTCGACGATCACTGGTATGAGTGGTGGGGCAGCCTCACGAAAACATATAATGACAAAGGTCGGACCTGGCGAATGATTATGCCCCATCTGTCACACCATCTGGTCAGTCATTCAGCAAGGCGTGCAGAATCCGCCTGGTGGCTTAGAGCATCTAGGAAGCCGACGAGAAGGACACAAAAGGGGCTGCGGCTGAGATGCAAATTAAAGACTTCGGGGTGCTTCATTTAGTGAGTGACCGTTTTAAACTAGGGGTCTGGGCCATGCCAACGACCATGTCGACCAAGTTTCGTGCCTTCTCGAGAGCAAGAGTTCCACATGTGGATTGAAGTGCTTAGAATTGAGGGTTGCCCAGCGAGATCATACGCTTCAGGGTGTAATATCGATCGCCGTGCCTGCTTCATGGTATGGTAATACGCTTTAGGTTGCGCTTTGCTGAGGGTCATGTAGCCTATACAGCCTACCAAACGCTATCTCCGCAGCCGGACTTGAGGCCGTACTTCCGCGAGCAACAGGTTGAGTTAAGTGTGAAACTGAGATGAACATTGCCCGGAATTGCCGGCGACCCGCTAGTAATCAACCGACTAAGCATTCGTGTGCAAGCCTGGCCATTATATCGTAATCATGCCATATATCCATTGTCACTGGGAGCCATTTTTTTGCTTCGCGCAGGGGCTATGATTAACAACAAACCATGCCACGGTAGCGTGATATGTGAACAACATCGGGCAACAAACGTGGTATTGAGCGCAAGGATCCGCGAGGAGTTCAGCCCGGCGAGTACCCAAGAGACAGATCCTGACGATTAAACTGTGGATTGCTGGCGTTGATCAAACCTAAGCATGACGGCAACACACTCAGCTGGCCATCGAGGGCCGTTGCCAAAACAGGTATACCTCTCAGCGAGATTCTTGACTACAAGAAGTACCGAGGTCAATGAGACGGTGTATACAATAGTCAAGATCCATAGTCACAGCACAGAGCGTGCCCAAGGGGAGAGAAAGAAAGGCGGACTCACTCAATAGCTTGATGATCTTATGTGCCTCAAGATCCAACTCCTGTGTGTGCTCCAGCGGGCATGCGGTGGCCTGACGCACCATGAACTTATTGAGCCGTGAAAAAGCCTCTGCACCGAGCTGGCGTCGCAAGTACGACTCAATCTTCGGTACGTCCAGCCAGCTCTCCATTTCCTCACTTCGAGCTGCAAAATCTTGCTCGACAGCTTCTGCAAGCCGCTGGCTAGGGTCCGCCGCAAGTATACTATCGCCTAGCACGTAGCCATGGTCTCGGAACTCCGTATGCGCTTCGACGAGGGCCTGGGCCAGCCGCACATTTGCGAGCCGTGGACTGTGTCGCAGGCGCTGGAAAACTCGTTCTTCTGCTTCGCGCGCGTCGGGTCGGGTCGACGGTGCGTCCCGAAACCATGGGGAAGGCGCATAAGGCATTGTGACAATTCGACAGAGCTCCAACATGTAGTCTGCACAAGCCCAGTATAGCTGCCCTGCAAAGGTATGCTGTCCTTCGCCGATGTAGGCCTCGATCTGCTGCGGGGGCTTGCAAATATTCACAGCGCGCGTCGAGTCTAGCCAAATGCCATAGTCGAGGCGAGGGCTGAGCGGACCCAGAGGAAGTGATATTTCAGCAGGTGATGCGTCTGCTGTGAGACGCACGGCAGAGCCATGTGCACGTGCCCCTTTCGCATTCCTGCGCATTGAATGCAACGGCAAGATCTCATTCGACTCCTGAGCGACGCGACCGTTGTTCATTGTGACCAGGTTGGCGACACCGTCTGTATCTTCGAGCTCTTTGCCCGATGTAGCAGCATCCACTCCAGCGATCCCTGCAGCAGCGCGAACAGCCTCAATCAAAGCCGGTCGATCACTCTGCCGTGTCTTATTCACGATCTGAGCAATAGCATCCTTGAGACGCTGATTCTCATCACGCATTTCATTAGACACCTGGGCTTGCCGTTTACGAAAGCGCGCTTGTGAGAGTCTCCCACGCTCACGCCGTCGCTGGTCGAAATGTTAGTATAGAAGGACTACTGCTACTCTTGGGTAAGGGCTCTCGTCGTGGAGCATCATCAGAATACTCACTCTCAGTTCTTGTTCCGCTGCTGATTGCCCAGTTGGGCTCGTGCTATCGCCTGGGGATGAGTCCATCGTGAGAGAGATCTGAGCTTGGCTGACTCGACAATGAAAATGACAATCGGTCATGTTCCTGTTCCCGTTCTCCCATGTTTGTGAGGACGGGCGACCCTTGTATGCGGCTACACCCCCTTTCGCATCGCCACTGTGGTGGTTACGTGAGCGTCAGTTACGTGATCGGAGGGTTTTTTGGCCGAGGTCAGTTGGAACTTGGCATCCAGTGGGCGTAGGCAACACCGCGGCACAGAATTCGATTCATCCAGTAAGAATCGCCAGCTGGGAATGCTCGAGAGTCGAGACGGCGGATTGCAAATTGCCTCAAGCTCTAGATGGCGCTCATCTGCGACGCACGAAAGTAGTACGGAATAAGATATCTCCAGCTCTGCTCCAACGGTCTAGTCCGATGCTTTGGAAGTGGCAGATAGATTGTCGCGGCACAGTGCAACGTGAGTCAACCCCAGTTTGGCACTGTCGATATAAACCGCAGCGCAGCTCAGTCAACAGCAGGAACAAGGAAACACAAGGTACCTGACTGCGAAACTGTCAAGGCACCATGGAACATACAACGAGAAGTCTGTCCGAAACATGACTGCAACAACGGGGATTGTGCTGTGCACAGCGTGTGCATGGGGGTCCATCGCGCCGTCGCCTTGATTTCGCAACATTGCAGCACAGGATGGCATATATGTGCGAATTCGGCAAACCAAACAAGATGATGACCTTTACAGCAGATCAGGAAGGAGCTCGTTGGCAAACACAGCAAGCACATACTACCTGTGGGCCATAGCTCCTCACGCCTAAGGTATCAACATGACCAAATGGGTAGTACCTAGTAAGGTAGTTGAGTGCGAGAGGTAGGTAGCCTCAGCATCGTCATATGGGATGCCTTCTGGTACATTGGCAGGCGCTTCGCCCTCAGCTGCTTCTCGGCGTGTGCTCGAGGAGCATGGTGCCCAAGCTTCACATTCTCTCTTCGTAAGGTGCAGGTGCGGCCTACTACTCGGAGCCCATCAGGCAGTACCGACGAGATCAGGGGACTGAAGTACGGACCCGTGGTCGTTGAACATCAACAGCCTTCGTCTCAACACATCCGTGGATCAGATGAAGAACATCCATATTTGATGCCTTAAATCACTGATGCAATGACGCTGATCCTGCATCACTCCGGCCCAACTCTAGCATCCTCCATATTGCAATAGCGATCCCGACAGCGATTAGACACGAAGAGGGCCTGGGTCTATCCCACAGAGCGCTTGCTTCTATGCCCGCATCTACGGCTCGATTTGAAGTGGACGAGGCTGAGAACATCTTGCCCCGATAGCTCACAGGCCATCTGTGTCTACCAACCCGCAACACTGGCTTTCGGTTGCCATCCCATCAAAGCAATTGTCATTCTCGGCTTATCGGAGAGTGGATTGTCCTTCTCTCTTCCTCCGTCTTCATGCACCATCCAGAGGCGCGTCCCAAGCAGAGGATGACCTGGTCTCACCTCATCTCAGAAGGCGTTCGCGAACAGCAGTACTCATCTCATACAGCTGACATCATTGCTTTCGTTGTACCGGCACGCCAGCGTGATCGGAGATCAGACGATCTTCGCTCCTTCCTCTCTTTTCTTCACCAGTTCACTGCCACTGGCTTCCCGTTGCCCCTCACACAACCACTATAAGAACCATCACACCTTGCCATCAAGCTCTTGCCCTCCTAACCCCCGTCTTGGCTTCTTTTATATATACATATATATGAGAATTTCACGAAAGACCAAGGCTGGCGGGTTATCATAGACCAGAATCTCATTTACTATCTCAAGATGGGTCTCTATATCAATGACAACATCCGGTACCTTAGGTGTGTTCACTATCATGTCCCTACAAGTCCCATGCTAGCAGAATCTAACACCCTGCTCTAGCCTCGATGGCCCGACGGGCGACAGCATCAGCGACCAGCTCAAGATACGGGCACTCCAGCTGCGCAAGGCTCAAGATGAACTTTCACGAGTCCAGACCTCTGCGACATCTCTTGCTGCGATATGGAAATACTCCATCATCTGGTTTCTGCCCGGCACCGTGCGCTCTGGTCATCTGAAGAGCTACATTTCAGACTCCGACCTCCAGACCATCGACACTGGAGAAATGATCATCCAAACGTATTTCGACCTGCAGACAGAGTTCAAGGACGGGGCCAACCTCGCCAACTCGGCAACATTTACAACCGGTTTTAGCTACGTGCGATCTCTTTTACGGGCTATGCGCGAGATCCAGTCCGCTTTGACCAAGACCACGACCAAGATGGAGAAGAACAATGATGCTGCTGAGGACAAGCCGCACTTCGCTTTGAACAAGTACATCGAGGCCGCTCGCAAGGGAGGAAGGTACAATGGCCTAGCAAAGGGCGCTAAATCACCGCTGGCTGAGGAGTTCACTCCGGAGGAGTATGATGCATGGGAGAAAAATGGGTATTGGCTAGACGGAGCTCAGAGTGCTTACCCCGATAACATTAAGTGGTGAAGCAGGGGGCGAATAGACAGGATAGACAGAAACCGATTCGCTTTCCGAGGTCTCAATGCAATTGCCTCTTTCGTTGATACTTCATTGACCTTCCGACGAAACAGAGAGTCACATAAGAGAGCATGTCTTGTAATCGCTGAACGATGGACTGTCCGAATCGAGTAGTAGTGGAATCAAAGGCGGTGAGTCCACAGCTGACATCTGATCTCTGCTGCCGTCCCTGGCCCATCATTTGATTGTAGTCATGGAAGCTTGCCTGCCACGTGACCACGGTAACTGCACCTTGACCATCAAGATACAAAGCCGTGGAGTTTCAGTATACACTGTACTTACTAAGTGCCGGAGATATCGTCTGACAGCTTGTGGTTTCAGTCACAACGCCAGGATCTACCATGAGATTACTTATCGCCTCACATGTATTTTTCAATCCTGATTATCCGCAGCAGCATGAGGTGGAGGTAAGTTGGCCGTGATTCCCATCCCGTTTTTTGAGTAATCATATAGCATCGTCCGTAAGAGCGTCTAGTGAGACTAACACCAGACCTGTCTTCAAAGTCGACGTCGATTACCACCGAAATGCCATAGCTGTAGTCACTCCTCGTGGCTCTGTGATCGAAAGCACAGTTGCACTCTACTAGCTGATTGTTTGAGAACCAACCAGTAATCTTTCACCATGTGATACCGGGTACAAAGAGCTTGACAGGGGCAGGCATTAGCCTGCAATATTGATATGTGGCTTTTCAATAAATATTTCAGTTGCTCACTGGCTGACCCACCGTTCAACCATCACTTTTGATGCACTTCTGGTGATTGTTAACGCCATCGTGACAATAGTTATCTCAATACTACTTTCTGACACGTTCTCCTACTCAGATACAGGTGTGCTGTTCCCCGTGTCCTATCAGAAGAGTATATGCCTTTTCGTCGCTAACAAAGAGCAGAACATATAAACTTTGAGGTAATCAAGCTAGGGATGTTGCTTTCGTTGCCGCAAATGATAACCAGCAGTTGTTCCATTCCCAAGAAGATTGAGCTTAGGATTTTCGACGCATGTGAGGAGATATGAGAGCACAGGTTCTGAGTAACGCGAGGCATGAGTTAGAGACTTTGCGCAAGCGTGGACAGGTGGTGGATTCATGGGGATGTTCCGGGCCAAGCCATTGACTGTAGGCGGGTTCTTAAGCGGAATCGCGAAAAGAGATTGCTAAAGAAAACAAGAGGTTAGGAAGCTAGCACAATCTCCCAGTACGGTTTATGCTCGGGTCTGTGTCTGAGCCGGAAACCCTATTTCTACTTCTTGATGATCCACGGTGCGTTAATGACCGGTATCACGAGGTTACCAAGAAAAGGGATAGAGACACATACACGTATTTGCTATTTGAAAGTTGCGACTTGTTATACTTCGATTCAAAATTTGAGGGAAGGGGAGGTAGAGGATCAGGTTGTACTATTCAGACTTGCAGATGAGCGATTCAAGTTCACATAGACTACTCATTATTTTGGGTCATTCACCGCTAGGTTTGGGACAACTATACGTTGCTAACCCCAACCTACAGTAATGACTTGAAAATGCACCAAATTTGTCTGTGACAAAGCTTTGTTAGGTGCTGTTCAACGAAGCTCATGCTGACGAGATATACTGCTCACTGGGATGAGGACAGCTTTCTACAATCGTACAGCTATGACTTTAGATCGAGTACTCTATGATTCACTACTCTTGAAGTCTCGCCCTTCTCGCCCATACTGAGATTGATTCAATGAAGTGATGAATACACGCCTGGCTGCCTGTGCAAGAACAAAGAATATACCAAAATAACTTCCCAGACAACCTGAAGGTATTAGTTACATGTTTTACAGCACATGAGATATTCACTTTCAAGCAATGCACAATGACAGCTCTTCAATGTGAGTTGAAATGTGTTCAAAGCATAGTCATGGCCTGGTAAGGCATTTCAGGCAAGGAAACAAACAAATGTTGGAAACAGCACATGCAGTTTTCCTTAGGTAGCGATGGTTCCAGGTTGATTCCAACACAATCCAGTGTTTGGTTTCCAACTACTTGTGTCAGGCATTTCCACAAACAAAGCTGCCGTGTGTTCGAAGTATGAGAAAGGGACACCGGCATCAGGATTTCAGCGATCGTTTCACCCGATCACGTTAATCCATTTGAAATCATTCCAGACAGAGCAATCCTCGATCGGTCATTCATTGACAACTGCAAGCATAATTTATCCCGTTGCATGTATCTCTGATGCTGCCGTCTATAACTTGAGACTATCGTCAGTAAGATCTTGTCTTAACAGGTAGGAAAGATGAGTTCAGAGATGGCAATACTTTCGACGCTAGGTCCATCGCCAGACCAGTCATTGCCGACGAACAAGCAGTCGTCTCTGCCATCCTTGTCGGTTTCAAATGCCCTCCATTTGTTTCCAGGGTGTATATATGTCGTCTGTTGGCGTATCTCATGCAGCGTCAATATTGGGAACAAATACAGAGAAACTACAATGTCTCATTCGGTGATGATATCAAAATCGATGTGAGCAAAGTCTCATGATTAATCTCAACGCACTGCGTCAATGACGTGGTTATTCGGGCAAGATAACACCGACTTGTACGCTCGACTGCTTCGATGGCCGCATCGACGCCTCTCGCCCGCAGACTTCGTGAATCCTTTCCTATTGCGTCCGGCATGTCGTTAGTAACGGTTAGAGGCTGGCATGCTATCGTCGTCATTTACTTCCTTAACCACTAGAAGACACCGTTGACTGGAGACAGCAAGAACAACGGCCACGAGCCCACTATTAGTCACTTCCAACACCTTCGCTCGCAAGTACTGGAATGGCCCCAAGCCCCTTCAATTTGTTTTAGAACGGACATAATTACAATGGCTGTGACCAGAAGTCAAATCACGACTTCATGATGCATCACGGAGCGAAGCAATTACCGATGACTAATTTAACGCGGATTCAGCTATCAATTGCCGTTCGAATGAGCAAATCCTCGGCTAAACGGCTTGTAAATCCGACACACTCAAAATATATGTATCAAAAGCTGGTGTGTAGAGTATGAAGTTCTCCGCGATTGTGAACGTTCATGATATATATGCATGGTGATTGCGAGGATCCGCCGAGGTATTACTTTGACAGATGTGAATAAATGCACAATTCTTTACCAACACATCTGGCGTAGATGTGTGCCGGGATAGTAAGGATGGCCTAAAACTCATGTGGCTATTGCTCCGTCGTCTCTAGTCTCCAGTGATCTGAGCGTTTGACCGTCTCAAGTCACTTACTGTCGCACAGCGACGCGATGGAAGAGTAAATGGGATAATGGGCTAACACTATAATTCAACGATCGTACTATGCACTCGCATGGCCGCGTGCCCCAAGGACCGGAAAAACAGGCCTTCACTCACGGGTTTGGCCGAGCCGCTACTAGTCCTTCTTCTCACATGAGATTCGATTCAATATATTGAAGTACACGTCCTCTCTTCATTTCACAAATCGGTGCAAATCAAATGTTATCGCGGTAATCTCATTTCTAACAACACGCAAGATGACACTAGGGAGTTAGAGAAGTGACATTTACACATCACAGCTTGTGACTATGACTTCATATAGTTGGTTTGATATACATGACATCCGTCGCGCTTCGTCACATGAAGCACGCTGTCAGTAAATTCTCACTAATTGACTAATCCATCACATCATGCGCAAGATTGAGAAAAATATATCGACCAATTTCTTGGAGATCGCGCGACAACTCTCTTTTGCTGTGCAGATTTAAGTCTCATATTCCCTTCTTCGTTGGTTTTGGTACAATGTTGCGTGATGGATAGCCCCTCTCTAAGAAGAAAGAATAAATATTTCTACTTGATTAGGAAACCGATGAGCGTCTTATTTCAGGCTTATGTAGTAGATGTCAACGGAACGCGCTACGTTCGTGGCTATAGCGCAAATCATCGCTCTTGCTAGGAAATAGCACTCGCTAGACTTACACCTACCATCTGTACGTACAAATAGAGCTTGTGATATTCAATTGTCTCGACTACATGAGCTGCTATCTGAACATTGTTTGATGTTTTCATATTACGTTTGCTAAGGGTATAAGGCCAAGGCTAAGTGGCTGGTGAACAACTCAAGGCAAGCAGAGGATATCGTGTATTACAAGTCATTTGTGTCATCCAGTACTTGCCACGGCATGGGCTCTATCTGTATTAAGAATTTGACCCATTCGAGGTCAAGGTGAGTGAACCTGAATGACTGCAACCAAAAAGACATCTTCTCTCAAAGGTTGAGCTTCAATGGCGAAGCTCAAACTGTAGGCATGCCGCTGTGACGAAGTACACTATCGTTCGGGTCAGAAGGATCTTTCATATGATATCACTCTACAACATGCATTTATTGATATTGATGGACTTAAGAGTTAGGTTCTAGAGCTACCCTTGTCCCCATGTGGACCGGTGCATGACATCGTGAAATGATGTTTCATGCGATCAACATTGAAGAGAAACGCGCCCAGTCACAGACAGCACTCCACACAATATGAACGCTTAGGCCATTTCCAAATACGTAGTTTATATTCTGCCCATCTTTCCCAATTAGCATGAAGCCGGGATTCTGCAGGGAATTCGAAATTCGCAGGAGGTGCTCTGTGCAGGGTCTCATCAGACTCAAGTCAACCACACTCTGCATGAACACCGTATTTGGGGATATGACTCATCATGCCATATGTAGTTCTACAAGAACATATGTATAATAGTATCCAGTATCGCATACTCAAGAGTGTTGATACTCATTCTTCATTTCCGCTGGTTGGTACCAGAAGCACAACATTCTACCTAATCAGCATACCTCTCACGGCCGCCACATACTGTTATCCATGCCCTCGCTCTTCCAACGCTCAAAGTCAGGTGAAGAGAACATGGCCAAGGCATCCGAGGATACAACACAAAGGCATGCGCGTGCCAAGTCAACAGGAACAATCAACCTCCTTGTCGAAACGCGTCGCCAAGCCTCGGACCAGTATATGCGAGCGCAACGCGCCGAAACAGCCTACCGCACACGCAAAAACGCCACGATTGCACGAACAACACTCAACGAAACCAAAACACATTTCAAGGAAGGGTTTTCACATTTCGGTGCAGGGTTCAGGGGCTTGTTTTCTGTCCTTCGCGCCACACCATACCTTGTTGGGGAGCGATGTGAACAACGGCGACGGAAGAGGGATGCACAGAAACGTAAGAGAGCTGAGGAGCAGCGGAAGAAGCTGGATGAGAAGATCACGCGAGGTTATGCGGATGCTGGAAGCGACGAAGGAGAGGACGAGCGAAGCACTGCGGGGAGTAGTGGTACGGGTAAAGGCAAGAAGTGAGCGGAAAAGCACTATCAGACCAGTGCCTAATAAGATTCCCTTGTTGCATTGAGTAAGTAGCTGTTTCATCTGCATCTAAGACTCGATTTCCCTTCTAGGTCAAACATGCTGACGACGGATTTGAAAAGCACTACAGCTCATTTCATTTGTGCAAGTCTCATGCATTTGAGAGGCTGGGCAGTTCTTTTCGATCAAGATAGATACTAATTAGTCTACGACATGACTAAAAATGACTACGTTAATTAGGGGTACACGTAAGTAATGAATAGATATGACTACACTGCTACGGAGCGTGACGGAGAGCCTTCAGCCTCGATTTGCTTCGACAAATCATGTAAGACTCTATATACAATAGAACTTGGGGAATCTCTGTATTTATATTTGGTTTAAGTACATTCGTGTTCTTTATGCCTAATGCATTAGGATATCAGTACGGCTCTTTGGAATTTGGCGACTGAAAGCTTGTTGGAATTATGGGGTTGAAGCGTCTGACTCCTTAGACTCCGGGCTGTGATCGATCACCCAAAGTTGTTCTCCAAAGATTTCTATGCCTTATCAAAGATAGGACCATGTGCAAAGACGAGACGCGCCAACTTACAGAGCACTCCCAATCATTACAAAATGAGAGATGAGAAGAGGCTTATCTCTATGGGGGTAATTGCCTGAATTATCGTCTCCAGGAACTTCTTTTTGTTTTATAATGGTTAGTTGGTCAAGGTACGCCATCTACGCATCGATCCTTTATATACGACTTACGAGCATCACACAGTCCAGCCATCGGATGCACTAGCGTGCGTGATGTGACTTGATGTTTCACGGGGATGCGAGCACCGTGTAAACAGCCTAGAAGAGACGACACCCGAGTGCAAGATCGTCTTGAAGACAACACTAAAAGTAAAAGACATGGCGAAGGCACCCTCTCTGGAAATTCCAGAAATCTTCAAGCTCACCAACCATGCAGCTCTCCTATTCACCCAATAGAGAGGGGCTTGTCAGTAAATTGAATTCCAATGTGGTTTGCGGCTCGCTTATGTGATGCACGATACAGAGAATGGAAATGACGATAGCGATTTGAGAGTGCGTAGGTCAATGCGCCGCAAGGACAGGATCGCAATTGACAGACAATTTGGTCTGGGCGGGGAAGGGGGAGAAAGGGAGGGGGTTTCAAAATGAGCAACGGCAAAAACAGTGTATGATACAGATGCATAACGCCATACACAGGCGTCCTTCCAGCTTTTCGCTAGATAGTGTCGCAGCGCAAAGGGCAAAGGCGGAGTGGCTGATGTCAGTAGGTAGGTAGTAGTGGACGTCCACGGTGCGATACGACCATGCAGCGCCCCGCGCTGTGGGGAGGCGATATAGGTTTGAGCATCCCACCGATCTCCAACAACTGGAGTCAGCAATGACTCGCTGAGGCACTTTGGCGGAGTGGTTAACGCGTTGCCCTGCTATAAATGTCTATGTAAATAGACAAAGACAGGCAATTCCTTCGGGAGCAAGAGTTCGAATCTCTTAGGTGTCGATTTGTTTTTGCTGGATCTCGATCCAAACTTTTATTTTGCTCCTATTTGTTGTATGTCCGCTTTTCGAAAGCTTCAAAGTGCTTGCTTTTGATTTGCGAGCACATGCAGTCTTTTCTTCTCCATGTCGCTGCCGGCTTTGACGAGCCATTGTAGCATTTCCCGCCCGTATGTCGACTGGTCGACGTCTGTTATCGCGTCATTGACGGTCGGGTCCACGTACACTGACTTGCAAACGGAACGTCGGAGTGGATACCTTAATTTCCCTGGTATGTGTACACACCTTTTTTGAACGCGACGATTTTGAATAACCATCTTTTTCACCATTTTCACCACTTTATCAAGAATCATCTACGTACTACCATTCTATTAAATAACCAATATACTTGGCTAATAAGTGCAAATAGCCCTCTATCCAGCCATATACAATACAGCCATCCCAGCCATATACAACACGTACAACGCGTACATCACGTACAGCGATTCCAGTCAAATACAGCGATTCCAGCCATATACAGCCCTTTTAGCCATATACAACACGTATAGCGATTCCAATCGAATACAGCCCTTTCAGCCATATACACCACGTACACCACGTACAGCGATTCCAGTCAAATACAGCCCTTCTAGTCAAATACAGCCCTTTCAGCCATATACAGCGATCCAGCCATATACAACACGTACAACGCGTACACCACGTACACCACATACAGTGATTTCAGTCGAATACAGCCCTTCAGTCACATGTACCACGTACACCACATACACCACGTACAGTGATTTCAGTCGAATACAGCGATTCCAGCCATATACAACACGTACAGCACGTACACCACGTACACCACGTACAGCGATTCCGGTCAGATACAGCCCTTCAGTCACATATACCACGTACAGCGATTCGGTCAGATACAGCCCTTCAGTCAAATACACCACATACACCACGTACAGTGATTTCAGTCGAATACAGCGATTCCAGCCATATACAACACGTACAGCACGTACAGCACGTACACCACGTACAGCGATTCCGGTCAGATACAGCCCTTCAGTCACATATACCACGTACAGCGATTCGGTCAGATACAGCCCTTCAGTCAAATACACCACGTACACCACGTACAGTGATTTCAGTCAGATACAGCCCTTCAGTCACATATACCACGTACACCACGTACATCACGTACAGCGATTCCAATCGAATACAGCCCTTTAGTCACATATACCACGTACAGCGATTCCACCACGTACACCACGTACATCACGTACAGCGATTCCAATCAAATACAGCCCTTCAGTCACATATACCACGTACGGCGATTCTAGTCAAATACAGCGATTCCAGCCATATACGGTGATTTCAGTCGAATACAGCGATTCCAGCCATATACACCACGTACACCATATACACCATATACACCACGTACACCACGTACAGCGATTCCAGTCAAATACAGCCCTTCAGTCACATATACCACGTACAGCGATTCCACCACGTACACCACGTACACCACGTACACCACGTACACCACGTACACCACGTACACCACGTACATCACGTACAGCGATTCCAGTCAGATACAGCCCTTCAGTCACATATACCACGTACGGCGATTCCACCACGTACACCACGTACACCACGTACAGCGATTCCAGTCAAATACAGCCCTTCAGTCACATATACCACGTACGGCGATTCCAGTCAAATACAGCGATTCCAGCCATATACACCACGTACACCACGTACAGCGATTCCAGTCGAATACAGCCCTTTCAGCCATATACACCACGTACACCACGTACAGCAATTCCAGTCAAATACAGCCCTTTCAGTCAAATACAGCAATTCCAGCCATATACAGCGATTGCGATATACACTACAGCCCTTCCACTTATATATAGCGATTGTACCTATTTCCAGTCACTCTAGTTATATACAGCGACTTCAATTACATGTATAATATATTAATTAAATCATTATATATAACCAAAAGTCCATAATCGTGAAATAGCCGTTATTCAATTCCGTCAAAATCGTTGTGTTCAAAAAAGGTGTGTACACATACCAGGGAAATTAAGGTATCCACTCCGACGTTCCGTTTGCAAGTCAGTGTATCAGTAACTGTACTACGGATGTATTCAACAATGATTCGACCCCTTTACCATTCCACCCAGCCTCACTTATTACGCCGCACCCTCAATCCCTCATCTTACCCATCAATCTTTGCTGTCTCACGCTCCCTTACTTCTTAATCAAATAGCCCCCGTCAATCGGGAGTACAATGCCCGTAACGTACGACGACGCCTCCGACGCAAGCCAGAGCGAGCCCTGCGCAACCTCATGGTCTCTCCCAAATCTGCCCGTAAACGTCGTCCTCTTACCGAATTCGTCCTCTGTCGTATTCATATTCTTCAGGCCCTCGATCGCAAAGTCGGTCTGCGTCACTGTCAGCTGAAGTCAATCGCCTCTCACCCATCGCCGTCCATCAGTTTCACCCATCACCCCACCCATCACCAACGCTTACCCAACTTCGTCCACCCCGAGGCTCATCACCGCGGGGCAGGAGAAAAAGAGAGTGACTCACAGCAACCCCACCCGGCGCAACAGCGTTAACTCTGACCCCAAACTCCCCACCCTCCATAGCCGCATGTCTAGCCAAGCCCAGGAGGGCATGTTTACTCGTAGTATACGCGGGCATCTTCACCACGGGTATGAAACTATTAACACTGGCCACAATCACAATACTGCCCCCTCCTCCCTGTCGTTTCATCTGCTGCAACTCATACTTCGTACACAGCGCCGTGCCCGTGACATTGACGTCTATCACTGAGCTCCAGTACTCCTCGTCCATTTCGGTGAGGGATGTTTTGTCTGTTCCTAGCGCTGCGTTGTTCACGGCGACGTCTAGACGCCCGAATTTCCCCACCGTGAATGATATGAGATCTTGTACTGAAGTCGACTTCGAGATGTCGCACTGCTTGAAGCATATCTCTCCCAAGGAAGAGAGAGTCTCGGCGGTGGATGTGCCCAGAGCGGCGTTGATATCGCAGATCACTACCTTTGCCCCAGCCCGCAAGAATGTAGATGCCGTTGCTTTTCCCATGCCTTGTGCTCCCCCCGTGATGAGTGCGACTTTGCCAACGAGCATGGGGAACACCGGGAACTCAGGAATCTCTGCGGATGTCGACATTCTTTCTCTGATGAGAGTGAGTTCAGATGGGGGTGTAAGTACGTCGTGACCGAGGGTCTAAGGGTTATAACGCGTGTAACTTGGGTCGCGATATGTGTTCTATGTCCACGTTCGCGTTGAATGTGTGAGAGGCAAGAGAAAGTATCTGAAGTTACGATGCACTGATCAAGAGACAGGCGGGTTCCGTGCGTATAGGTGATTCCAAGCATTAATATTTGTGATTTCGTGGATGGGGATATGATATCCCTCAATGACAAGTGCTGGTGGTGGGTCGCATAATACATAGAGTCGCACCAAGCGGAGTTGTTTAACCGTCAACTATCGTGACCAGACATATAAAACTAAGCTTCTGTTCTCGAAAATGCGATTTTTAATTTCTACTGTACCTACTTCTTCTTGGTATATGCCTTGGATCGGAAGAACAGGCAGTACTTTGTGCCTATTCAAGTTCGTACATGCAATGGCGTTATTGATTCTCCAACAGTGCTCAAACATCACATGTCAGTAAGCTCCCAGTCGTGCCAAAAGCCGTGCTATCGATACATGTCACCGCTTGGTAGGCAGAAGAATGTCACACATGGTAAAGCGAGCAGTTCTGACATTAGCAAACTGTCTTCCGAGGCACCAGATAGCATAATGCTCACAAAGAACCGGTACAAAGCGACCAACACTAATCCCTGAGCGACGTGACCTTTAAATATCGAGGTCCATTCCCACTGTCTTCCTTCACTGTGCTCTACGTACTAGGGCGATAGTAAAGTCAATAGATTCCTGGTTCGATTATAGTGGTGGACCATGTTGCAGTTGAGATTAGTTTGTTTGCAACCAATTCGCGCCTCGTACCTCCAATCCGATGATCGCCGCTTTGCGAATAAGTGGTACTATGCACTGTGGACCAGCTCAGCAACTCTTCACGGCTGTATGGTCTTATCTTGAGCATATCATGCGTTAAGCTAGAGTCGTATCGTCGTATCGTCGTGCAGGTCGGGCATGTCGTTTAAGGGTCGCGAAAAGTCATGAGTCGGGTGTAGTGCAACCATCGCCTCAGGTTAAATGAACTGGATTCCTGGCTTTGCAAAGTAGTCATTAGCTGCGCGCCTTCACACAATCTCACGCTCCCAGCCATCTGCCAGAGAATTTTGATCTGCTTTTTGTGTTCATAATTTGGTTCATTTTTCATTCGGTACCTAGACGACGAATTGCCTGAACACGGGACCGGAGCCAGTACTAAACGTTAACCCCATCCCAATGACCCCCCTTGCCTTTCCCTCGAAAAGTTGCGTGGAACGACACAAAGGCAAATGCGATGATCGAGTTGTTTCCCTTACCCACGCGCCGGATCTAGTTGCAAGTTCATGTTACGGATCGATTGATTCATTGATTGTTGGATTTGTTGATTGTTGGTGTATCGGAGGAGAATGTGGACGCAAAAGCAGACAAGACAAAATTAGTAGCCGAAAGACTCGAGGGTCTTGGCCGTCTTGGAGTCCACCTTGGCGCTCTTCTTGGCCTCGGACAGTTGACGGGCAGCCAGCTTCTTGCGCTCGTAGTAAGCGGCACCCTTGGCCTTGCGGCGCTCTTCCAGGCTGTGAGAGAATGTCAGTACCTGGATTCGGACATGCTCATGCTCTCGCAAGGAAGGAGTGATCGCCACAGTCTCTTCGATGACGCGCGACAAGTGTAGAACTGTAAAGACATACCGCTCGACGACGCTCTGGTATTTCCAGCCAACTTCGTGGCTGAGACGGCCGACAGTGCAGTACTTGCGACCAGGTTGCAATCTGAGGACACGAAGGGCCTGGGGGACGACCATCTTCTTCTGTTTGTCGTAGGGGGGAGGGACACCCTCGAAGACCTTGAGGCGTTCGAGAGCGGCGGCACCGCGAGCAGTCTTGTGGGGAATCATGCCACGAACAGTCTTGTAGAAGATTCTGCCAGGGGCACGGAAGTGGAAGGGACCTGTGATGTGAAGCGTCAGACCTCTCTCGTCCTCGGGTTTCGTGCGTAGTCTATCGAAATCTGCGTGTGTCGGACGTATCGTTGAACTTACCACCGCGGGTAGGGTTGAATCGGGTCTGCTTGCGCAGGTAGGCGTGGTACTTGACTATAATTCCCAAATCAGTCTTCATTCACTCAGCCCCGGTGCCGGATGCTGTCATCATGCCAAGCCTCTTTCCCAAGTCCATTTCACCAGCAATGCACAATCTGAGTTGGGCCAAGTCGCTATCGGTGCCGGGTGAAAGAGCGCGAAAAGAATCGGAAGAGAGAGGCGTGCGGGAAGGTGGGAGACGTACGCTTAGCGCGGAAGAACTCGCCGGAGATGTTGAGGTCCTCGCAGCGGACGACGACGATCTTCTGGCCGTTGAGGAGCTGCTTGGCGACGATGGAGGCCAGACGGCCAAGGAGGTGACCCTTGCCATCGATGACGACCTGTGAGAGGCAAATGGGTTAGTCATGATATCCCATATTCGATATTCAGTGTGGTTTTGATGTCGCGCGACTCCATGGCTGCTCTGGCGCAGGCCAACAGATACAAGACCGCCTCGCTGGAGATGCAGGTGATCGCGAAGGATATGCGTCGTCGTAAAGCGGTGCGGACGCGCAGAGCGTCGAACTGGTGGTGATGGCAGCAGTGGTAGGGCTTCGGGTTCTACTCACAACAGACTCGAAGGACGACATCTTTCCGGAATGTCACCGCGAAACGGGAGGTGGACAGAAAGGAAAAGAAGGGAATGCAATCGGGAGGAGATCAGCTCAAGAGAGGCACAACCGATATGTGCTTCCTGCAAGAGCTATCTGAGTGAATCCTCGCTGTGGTCGTTAGTAAAGCCGTGATGTTGCGGTGATGTTGTCAGTGGACGGGTGGGCGGCTAGGCGGATGATTAGGATATGCCACTCACAATCGAAAATTGTCAGCCAGCGCACAACCACACAACCCGGAGTGTGCCCGCTGGCAACTGTTGCTTGCTAGTCCTGATTGAGAATTGGTGGGGCCCTGGAAGAAGCGAGAGGGTTCGTGTCGCCAGACGTGCCTAGGGCTAGCCAGACCTAGGGACCTCAGAAACCTGGGATCACAGGGCGAGCCACAGGAGCCACAGTTTGATCTCCTTTGCCTCCACCAATATAGGTACGGAAAAGGTTGTCCCACTTCCAGCTGATAAGATAGCAGAGAGTGGCTCGGGCAGTCGCGGATCTACGGTTTAAGGTAGTCGGGACGGGACCCCTCTACACCTCCGATCGTCCTCCAGAACTGCCACAGGCAACGAGCGATGATGAAATCCCCCCACTACAGCTACCTACACATTCTACCACCTCGGGTCGTATGATGCTGCCGCCAACTTCAAGTTCATCGCCACTAACTATTCTGATGCTTGATGGATGTCAATATTGATTATTTTATTTCCCGTGGTTCCAATGTTTTCACGTAACGCGCAGTTCTTTGAGGATACAATTGCACATATAGGGAGGCAAAGTCTTGCATTGGCTTGTCGGTTTGGATTGCTTGGTCAATTGAGTTTCTCTTCTTATAAGACAGCCACTGTCTGTTATGACAGCACCCATCCTCCTACCGTTGCTTGAAGGAGACAGTATATTTACATCGCTCCGAGCTCTCTTCGTGTGGTCAAACCACAGTGAGAAGGTCTGATACAACGCTGTTTGGACTCTATCGCCAAACTGATTGTTATCGCTCCTGGTCTTTCATCTGTAATGTCTCAAAGCCATCGCCTTCTCGAATGAGGAAAGGGTTGTGTCTCATTCTAAAATGTAATCGTGTCTGAAACTAATAATCCCCGTAGCGTGCCATGTAGCAGCACTGCCGATCGTGAGAATTAGATCATCTGTTGATCTTGGATCCCGGCGGCATGATATCATCAATGTCCTTGAGCACGTCCTGCACGTAGTTCACCAGGTCTTTTCTCTTGGCCCGGATGTCGGGGTCACCTCCCGTATCAACCTCGTCCAACTTTAGCAGCACATGCTGCATCACCGTCTCGCTGATCCTGCGATGCTCGTCCTCCTTCTTCTTGGCGTCTTTAGGTGGTTGCCGACGAAAGTCGTTGCAGAGCGGCAGGAGCTCCTTCTCAAAGTGTGACCGGATGGCTGCCAACTTCTCTAGCGGCCCAACAGGAACCGCAGGCGACGGCACGCGAGAAGGGTGTCTGGACGGGTCCGGGCTTGCGCGTCTGCTGTCGCCGTTCTCTTGGCCGGGTACCTCGAGGTTAGCAGTACTATCCCTGGTCGACTTTTTAGGCTTTTTGACTTTCCCATTCTTATTCTTCTTCTTTTTCTGTGTCCGCTCATCCCTTTCCAGGACGACGACCTCTTCGGGCGTTCCACTGCTATCCTCGTCGTCTGTGATCCTGCCCTCGGGTACTACCACCATCAGTTCGCTGTTGGGCTTCACACCGTAGTCGCGGATGGGGATCTCGGCCTCTTTGAGATGACGACCTTTGTACAGTATCTTAACCCGACTGGCACGACGCGAGCTCAAATCCATGACAAGTCCCAGACGTTCTTGGACGTCTCCTACATACAGCTTGCCATTATTGATGCAGCCACTGGGGAAGTCCAGCTCATAGGCTGCGCCCTTATGCCGGATGTAGAGAATATCATTAGGTCGCATGGGCGAGGCATCATGGCGGCGGTTATTGTGTCTGTCGTAGCTTCGCTCGGGAGCTCGGTGCTGGTCGTAGGTTACGATGTCTTCAGAGGTGATGTAGTCGAAGTCATCATCGGTTACATGATTGCCATCTTGGCTGTTGGGATGGGATGCAAAAGGAGAAAGGCCCTCTCGAGGCGACGGCCAACCGTATCGTGACATGAGAATTGGTAGTGCGACAGCAGTAGCGCCGGCTAGAGTCGAGTAGACCACGGTGGTGGAAGCTCCCTTAGATAGCAGATACTCGGTGGGCACGGCCAAGGCGTCGGACAGGTGGGCGGCAGTGGTGAGGACGTAAGATTGCAGCTGTGGTGGCAGTAGTGCGGTGATGTTCTGGAAGGCACCAGAAGATGCGAGCGCTGCCTGACTGGAAGCCACCTTGACGAGGAGTTGGGTGGCCCTGGGAAACCAGGACACCCAGAGAGAGGAGGAGGAAAGTGGTAGCCAGGAATGTACTTCTGCGTCTACTGCGGAATGCTAATCTGATGGAGACACGACCCAAAGGCGGGCTCAATTACGACAGGTGATGCAGTGGTGGAATGATGGGCAGGAATAGACCCTGTTGGCGGGCGCTGCGGGATGGCGACTCGGGCGCTGTAACTCGCCAGAGCAGCCAGGACGAGGCAAACGTCGCAGTAGCGGCGCATGCGACTGGAACTGGACAAGCGAGCGTATACCAGAGAGTGGAATGGCCCGAAAAACTGATGATGATAGGTAGTTGGGTGTGCCCACAGCAGTGTACAAATAGGACCGTCTTCCTATGGCGGGCGACTGTGGCCGTCGCTGGGACTTGTAGTGGATTTGGGGGCCGAAGTCAGAATGCCGGTGTACGTTAGCTTAGCTATTGGTGGTCTCGCTTTACGCTGAACCGATGTGGCCCCTCCTGCTCGTTTGCTACTCGTGTGCAGCGACGCTACGGACTGGGATCGTGGGGCACAATGCTCAGGCGATTACCCGGCCGTGCAAGTACGGGGTTCGACTGACGGTCCAACAGCTCTGTGGTAGACAGTGAGGTTTGCGACAAGCCTGCGTGACTGGTGAAATGGGCTCGGATGGACTGGTTGAAACGTTGGAACGACGGTTTGACACGATGCGTTGGCACTGCAATGCATTCACGTCAGCTGCTACTGCAAGATCGGAGGCACTGGTGTGGGATCCTGCCAGTGGGGGAAGGGCTAATTGGACATTGACAAGACACCGAACACCAACGTGTCGCGATGAAGGTATGTAGGCCTGCATCTGTGAGCCAGAGTGCGTTTCCCCAGATGGGCCAGCCTCTGTGACCAGCACGCAATCAGGCTGCGGAGCGTTGAATGGGTGGCCAACCAGACTACCTAATGCCTTGTGAGAATGAAACCAACCTACCTGGACGTATGTATGCCTCGATGATCATATAAGAGATATGGTAAGGTATAATACTTGCAGGCGTGCATTCGAATGGACTCGCGAGACGTGTTCAACAACTCGATACTGCAGTCTGTATTCCGTAGATGAGATCGGCTCTTCAGCTGACAACAATAACAACAACATATGGGAGGGACCCTGGGTTTTTTCTGGAGGTGGGCCAAGTGTTAAATCCCCAATGGTCTTTCCCTCATTGGAATTAGGGGTTCAATTGGTGAGGGGCAGTGGGCATTTCAACACGGACTGTGGACAATGGACTGCGAATTGAGAAAAGTCATTCAATTGTTCAAGTGATACATGACTGTTTATTCTTTCCAGCACCACTGAACCGGCACATCTCAGGACCTGTGACTAAGATAACTGAATAGGACACAATGGGCTCGGTAACGTGCTGAATCGATGAGATGGTTCATCGAGGTCAGCAGCGCTTGCAAGTTGGTGTGCACCTTACCTATGGGCAAAAGACCTTTCGCGCGCAACCCAGACGTTAAACCTAGAAACGAAAGACTGGTGTAGACGCCTACGATAGCTAAGAACACTGCCCAACTACCCAGTAGGCATTCTCTTCCCAATTACCTGACTTATGAAGACTTGGAAGTTCAATGATTTCAGTGTTGAGGTGAGTTTGGATGCTCAAAGAAATTGCGTCATTTACGATTCGCGGTAGCCTGATCAGTAATAGTGCAATATTCCCAGTTGCGACACAATTTGCAGATGCCGACTTACCTAGAATAAGAGGCGAAAGCCTGCCTCTCGCCTGTCTACATCAAATAGGAGGTACCAACTCCGATAGAGGAACAAATTGTCATCAGGTTACGGCGATGACAACTGCTGCAGTACTAACACTGAGATAAACGCGAGGCGCTCTGAATAAACCGGATTGCGTGCTGTGCGTTCTGTTCTGAAACCAGTGCATGTGGCGTCCGCGTGGAACCCGCCTCGCCCCTCCTACAGAGCAAGCCCGAGCCTTGACAAATACCCGCAAATTGCTGTCGATGTGGTGTAGTAGTCTCACTGCCTACCTCATACATGTATCTTCATGGGCTACTAGACACGCCACCATGAATTTCGTGCCTCAACTCATGGGCCGTTAATTAGCAAAAACAGGGATGTAATCGCCCTAGCGGCTGTACTTCTCTTTTGGCTTTGTCCAGTAAGAAAATGAGGTACCTCGGTTTAAAGCATGGCCGTGCGTGATCTAGCCCATTTAATGACACAGACGCTGCACATTATGCATTGAATGAAGGCCTATATGGCTGCACGTTATATATCCCAGTATACCCTACGTACAGTATACATTTTGCTCCATACAATCTAGGGTTTTCGAGATGTATACAGCGCTAGGGCGATTACATCCCTGTTTTTGCTAATTAACGGCCCATGAGTTGAGGTACGAAACTCATGGTGGCGTGTTTAGTAGCCCATGAAGATAGTTCTGCAAGCTTCCAATCGTCGCGTTTGCATCGCTGTGTCTCTCTTTCTCTACACGTATGACCTGGCGAGCTGTCCTGTCTCGTTCCGCCATCCATCCAGTTCCGTCCCATCGGCCCCGCTATCCCTCAAGTGCATTTTAAGTCCCCGACTCCCCCCTCCAAATTCGAGACCAAAGCCACATTCTCCATGAACTTCATTCGCAAGATTTTCACCTCATCGGTATCAGAAGAAGCCATGTCTGCCGCTAAAGTCAAAGCCCAGGGCGTCATCGACAAGTACCCCGTCGGTATGTCATTTCGTCTCTCCAATCTCGTCTGCGTTCCCTCTCTCGCGATGCTCGCCCCGTTTGTCATACTCACACAGGAAAGCCTCCGTCGCAGCTATCGGTATTATCACTACCAAGATAGACCCCAATCGCGATGACAATCATACTTCCCATAACCCCATTTCTACTCTCGAAATTGCCCGTTTCGACCGATGCTAACGTGTTCTTTCCCGCAGCGGTCTTCTCCAAGTCGTACTGCCCCTACTGCACCGCTTCCAAGAACCTGCTCAAGTCCATGGGTGTCAAGGAGGGAGAGAAGATGGAAATTCTTGAGCTCGATAAGTTGGACGACGGTAGCGCCATTCAGTCCGCCCTCGCCGAGATCACCAAGCAGTCAACCGTCCCCAACATTTTCATCGGCGGTCATCACATTGGTGGCAACTCAGACCTACAGGCCAAGTCCGGCGAGCTGAAGACCCTTCTCACCGAGGCTGGGGCCTTTTGACTACCCCACTGTTCACGCGACTTGAGATTGTAATCATGCCTACATTCGCTGATGTTCGGAGGCTCATCGCACAACATGCCCGCGTAGATTTGATGCAGAAATGGAAACTGCTAGGTTGATATGCCAACCTTGAGCTGGATGGTCATGACGTCGGACAGTTGATTAAGATACTCCAGATGCACAGTACGAGCATTGTCTCACTGGTGCTTTCATATCAGCACATAGACATCAGAGCAAGTAGCCAATAGATATCCCACATGTTCAAACGCGACTTCACAGCCAATCCCTGCCTCCGTGACACGAGTTTCCGCAAGGATCTATGGGGGATATTGCTACGCAGTGTGGACTCTTATATTCGGCGTGTATTTCATAGCAAATAGTTCTAATATCGGCGTGTCCATTCTGACACCGTGGTGAAGGCCGGTGTGTGCTCTCTTCCTTGGGACGTCTACAAACACGACAGCGACGCCATGATGCGTTGCTGATTGACCATGAATCATGGGAAACGGAAGCGCCATTTGCAGAGAGGCTGCACGGAATAGGGTCACAATTCTGGCACAATATCCGCTTTGGCACAAGATACAAGCGTCGCAGTTGACTATTCTAAACGCTAAGCCTTCGCAACAGACTCTCGGAATACATTCATGAGCGCGGTCGAGAAATTCAGAGTCAGCGTGGTATGTAGCAAGGTTGCTAGCAGGAGAGCATTGAGACTGAGTGGCAAATACATACTCATCAATTGGAAGACACAGCAATGATTACAATAACTACCTGAAGCAGCGTTGGTGAAGACGTTCAAATACTATGTCTTCCAACAACTCCTATGAAATGAAGTATTTCGTGAATGAGTTGGAGTATATGTAGCTCATCGTATCAGAGTTTTTTGTGAATACCCGGAGCACAACTGATCAAACTTCAGCGCCTACCAGTATCACATACCTGTTAGACGTTGATGATGTTCAGCGCCGAACATCTCATAACTCATAGAGATCGTATGATTTTTACTACTCCGACATGACCCTGACTTGTTCAAATTGACACTTCTATCTGCCGCATGAGTCTCTCCATTTCTACCAGTAATCATATCCTTACTCTACGCGGTTTACAGTTCACCCTACCAAAAGAATGGAGTCACCGCCTGAGATCTTTTTGCCGGCAGAATTATGACGTTAAGCCGCTTATAGCAAGTCGGCTAGGATTATGTTAGCAGATAGCGCATAAGCTGCCTATAGGTCCCGCTGTAGCTTATAATTATAGCCAGCGGCAAAAACACCGCTAGTCCTATTTGATATCTTGGCAAAACACCACGAAGGCGGTGACTCCATTCTTTTGGTAGGGTCATCCGTATGGCTGCGCGAGCTGTTTCCTCGTAGGAATTGCAACGAGAAGACCGATGACGGAATCAAGGAAAAGTAAAAGCTCATGAGGACCGATTGCAAGGATGAGGACCGATCGGAGAGCAAAATCTCAGCTTCCGATCTTCGAGACAACTCCTAAAAGGCTCCACAAGCTTTCAACAATTGTAGAGGAGTAATGTACTGGGATGCTGCATTTGCGCATCAGTATAATTCTTTGATGGCGCAGGTAGAATGCTTGTGCTGGGTATGATATATGCGGACGAGGATCACAAGTTGTTATGTGTTTAAGGCGATATCGTCTATCGCCGTGTAACATAGGTGTCTCCAATTCAGAGCAGATGCAATAATCCAAAGCGTATTCCAGTCAGGCGTTCCAATCGGCATCGCAGCATGATTCCTCTCGGTTGCATGTTATCACCACTCTCACACCAACAAGTACCCTTACTGTGTACACCAGTACCATCTTGATCAAGCACAAGACCAATAGGTCCTGTTTCAAAAGTAGTTCATGGAGTTGTACCATATAGGTATTGATCCCAAGAGTCTGCCACGGCGGACGCGCGATCAAGCTTCGATGGTCCGCCGAGGTCGCTGTCGCAGTCAATGCGGTATAGAAGTGTTATCTTATTGTATTGTAAGAGTGTGTCGCTTCCTGGATGACAGGGTGAAGAAGACCTGGGTGTTGGGAACTTGGGATTGTTAATGACGTTATGCTGGCTGATGTCGATGTTCTGCTTGTTGGGGGTTGCAGTACCCTGATGGGGAATTGATTGAACTCGGTTTAGTTTGCGGTTGTTTGTTGGTGTCTCCTTTCTGGTCTATTCGAGTAATACTTGCGCGCCGTAAATTCCAGTCCTAGCATACCCATCTTCCTGGAGGCCGACATCTCAGTATTGCCTCTTGTTCCGGCTTTTTGGGCATGACATATTCACTTCCCGGTTTCCTCTCTTGCACTTTTACAAGAGCCAATTGTTTATGGTATCTTTCCCGCCTTCGTAAGCATTACTTTCGCGACGTTTGATACGAATACACTATGGTGTTCCAGACTATTGGGTATGCAGTACATAGTACCCCCAACTAATTCCACCTGACATACACATCCTGGTACTAGAATGGAACGTCCTTTCGAAAATTTACAGATTCATGCGTCTTGGGGTTTAATATTAAAGCCATATTACTCAGTGGCTAGGCTCGTTCACTGATTGCGGAGTGTCTCTCTTGAATCCTACAAAACGGACTATTGTACAGATGCTCGTGATAACGGCTTTCACGAGGGCCCCGATTCAGGCCATTGTGATCAACTAGACCTTGCGTTTGGTCATCACTGGAATGACTATGTTAAACTCATACAAAATGCTGCTGGAGTCGATATATTTAAACCCAGGACTGCTTATGGTGGTCCTCATTCGTAGAGTATAGCTACGGTAAGAGACGAGAGAGACAGTGAGATAACCGTCTTACAATCAGACAAGTTGGAGCTTGGAGGTACTACCCCCGAAAGCGATTCTACACTTGAAGCTGATAATTACAGCACCTTTTCCGCAAACACTCCGACTAGTGGATGGTAGAGCCCTCACGAATGCCACCGACGCATCATCTCTTACTCTAGATGATAATTACACCCCAATACGGCAGCCGGGCGCCCATCAGAAGACTGGTGCGGATGTGCGTCCTGTGAACTATCGCAATGGCGGCAAACTCACATTTTTTGCCCGCAATGATTCTTATTAGCGACAGGTCACAGAATTCCATGTAAACGGCGATTCGGCAGAACTCCAACAACTTGGCCTGAAATCGATTAAGAGCTCGAGGTTTGGCTTGCCATAAGAGTATCACGAACCTGATATATACTTCTTATGGGCGACTGAGGTACGACGCCGGCACATATAGCTAGTTTAGGCCCCGATGGTTAAGGGTAGTTGGATTTGGCAACCGGCGTGTGTCCTGTTGGCACAGACACATTAATTACTCAGCTCATGCGACCTTAACCACTAAAACTCACATCGAAAACATGGTATTAAAATACCACAGCAGTTGTCTCGCTACATCCTCGTCAGCTTTTAACGCTCTTGGCAGTCATAATATTACTGTTCGATCAACTCGTACTGATGACCTAGTGTTTAAGACAACTTCTCGCCCCTATTCCTAACGTAGTATGCACGACGCGACATGTCGTCAATACCTTCCACGTCCGAGGAGACTCGGACTAATACTCAGCCCTCATTCTCCCGACCCTGATGATCTTTCTTTCACCCAGTAACATATAAAACCTCAACCCTACTTTGAACTACACACGCGACTACTTAGGTTGATAGGACCGGAGGCTGAAAGCGAATTTGCGTTTTACGTCGACAGGAAGAAAACCTCTTATGCTCTACCAGAGACAAGAAATAACTGTACTTTTATGCCTGCCCCTAAGTCAGTCGCCCCGCCCATTGGAGACTTTCATACCATGGTATGAGCATGGTGGATGGTTCATGTGGCGCCTACCTCATTGAATGATGACGCTGATCGTGTAAGTCTTGAGTGCTCGTTTTTGCTCTCGTTCAGATTTGTGGACTAGCTCGACTTCTTCCATAATCCCGCTTCGTCTGGAATTCCGCATTATCCACGAGAATCAGCATCGATTTCTCATCCTCTCATTGCATCATTTCAAGCTTCACGCACGTGAGCCCAGTACGGAACGGGGTAATCGCAGGGGTCCTGCAGAAAGTGGAGGCTCAAGAGAACATAAGCAGGGAACTATCAACGAGTTCTTGTTCCCCTCATCAACACGCGTCAACAGCAGGGACACGGGCACGAATAGCTATAAACTTGCAAATACCTTAACCTCTTTCCGAATCGTAACCGCCCTTTCCGTGCCACAAGTGCTGGAACGTCGTATCTCGATCATCTGGCAAGACATGGCGCGTTGGGGCTGGATTGCAGGTATCGTGTCATATTTGGCATCGATCAGAACATCTGCAGATACTCAAACGCCTATCCTGGAAACCCCAAAGCAGCCCAATATCGTCTTCATTCTCACCGATGACCAAGATACACACATGGGCTCACTTGACTATATGCCACTTCTCAAAAAGCACATTGCTGACCGAGGAACTTCATTTGACCGACACTTCTGCACCGTTTCGCTGTGTTGCCCTTCACGGGCGAGTATGTGGACAGGAAAAGCAGCACACAATACTAACGTTACGGAGCTGGCGCCACCATATGGTAAATTCTCCAATGAGACACACTTATTGATTAAACAGGTAAATGACAATCGTTAGGTGGCTACCCAAAGTTCGTTGAGAATGGCTTCAACGAGAAATATCTCCCCGTTTGGCTACAGGGTGCAGGCTACAACACGTATTATGTGGGCAAATTTCTCAACTCGCAGTCGGTGAACAATTACAACAATCCGCATGCAGCTGGGTGGACAGGGTCGGACTTCCAGCTAGACCCATTCACGTACGAGTACTACAACGCGACCTTCCAGCGGAATTACGACCTGCCTGTTAATCATGAAGGCGAATATTCTGTCGATCTTGTCAAGAAAAAGTCTCTGTCGTTCTTAGATGAGGCTGTTGAAGACGGGAAACCCTTCTTCTTAACCGCAGCACCAATCGCACCTCACAGTCACGTTATTGTTGGTGGGTCTTGGGTTAATGACACATACTATAATCAGACATCGTCAACGCAAGCACCTCCGCAACCAGCACAGCGACACGTCCATCTTTTTCCTGACCTGGTGGTTCCAAGGACACCAAGTTTCAATCCTCCAGAGGTAATGTTCAAGTATTATTCAAGGACCAGCCTCTTTGCTAACCTCTCGTTTACTAAGCCCAACGGCGTTGCTTGGATCTCCACACTGCCACGGCAAAACCAGACTGTCGTTGACGAGAACGACTCGTGGTATCGAAACAGGCTTCGTGCCTTGCAATCGGTAGATGAGATGATCGACGAGCTTGTCGCAAGATTAGACGAGCATGGAGTGCTAGAGGACACATACATTTTCTTTTCCACTGACAATGGATATCATATTGGACAACATCGTTTACAGCCGGGAAAACAATGCGCGTTTCGCGAAGATGTCAACATCCCCTTGATTGTACGAGGGCCTAATATCCCACAGGGAGCGACGTCGCAACAAGTGACTTCACACACGGATTTGGTACCAACTTTCTTAGAACTGGCCGGCGCTTGGGGACCGGCCGATTATTTTGATGGCAGAGTCATAAATCTCACCGCTCCTAACGTGAAAGCTCACCGTGGTGATGAGCATGTCAATCTTGAAATGTGGGGTATCATTGTGCCTGAGGGGAAATATGGTCAAATACTATATCCTAACCACACATACAAAGCGCTGCGTCTTGCTGGAGATGGGTACGATTACTTGTACACAGTATGGTGTACGGGTGAACATGAGTTATACGACCTGGTTGTGAGTAGTATCGTCAAATAACCGCAATGACAGGGAGCTTTACAGCTTACATTTCCAACGCATAGCATGATCCATACGAGACGAGAAATATCTACCCGGACAGCCCATGGACTCTCAACTCATACAATACCACTGGTCCTTTAACTTGGGCAATGATCAACTCCAGCGTTCGGCACGACTACAGCTCAAGCATACACATGAGCGATTCGGATTCGCTGAGATTGCAAGATAAACCCGACGTCTTAAAAATAGCAGATACCCAACAGCTTGTGTCTCGGCTTGACTCTTTGGTCCTTGTGCTTAAGACTTGCGTGGCACGGACATGCACTCACCCTTGGGAAGTACTCCATCCAGCCGGTGATGTGCAGAGTTTGGTGGAAGCACTCGACCCTGTATATGATCAGTTTTACGAGTTGCAACAAAATCGTGTAAGTTTTGATGCATGCTTGGGGGGATATCTAGTCAGTAATGAGTTACCGGTCACGATCGTGCCGTACGAGGGAGATGATGGGGCATGAATGAGCCAATACTGCTAACCCTGGTATGAGGTGTATGGATACAGGATGTGTCCCACTCAAGTCTTTAGATCCTCTTCGAGTATTCAAAGAGACAGCTGCTGCTTTTAGGTTTGCGAGGATATTCATTGTTGGCTTTCATAACAATGGTTTGAAATCTGGAGAGATTTTTAAGCAGCTATAATCTAGTAGCGGACTGCCAAGATTCATTATTCTGTCATGAAAAGTCACAACTGCTGATCATCGGTTTGAAATGTCTGGCACTTAGACTAGATAGCTTGTTATTTGCATTTGTCGTTGTCCTAGTCAACGTATGAGATGATCTGTCTGGGGATCCATGTTGTGATGCTACTTGGAATCTGCATCCAGTGCTATAACAACAGGATGAGAACCAAATCCGACATGAGACCGACTCCGCAGCACCGAGCCGAGGAAAGAAGAACATAGTATATTGGGATTCATATGTTATACAAGTAATACAAGTAGCTACAACAACCTACGCTCCGATTTCCGAGACAGTCATCACCACAGGACTGTATTCAGCGCCATGAACAATCAGGTACGCAACGCCAATTCTCGTACTATCGCGTCGCAGTCCTGATGAGGTACTGATGGGAGAAATGTGATTATCGGTAGCATTACGTGACAAGATGAGGACGAACACGTAGTGCGTATTTGGGGTGCACTGACTGACTATGAGAGACGTAAGACGACAGATTGGCACTAATACCGTAGCGGAGCCAGGCGGGTTTGATTAGTAGTAAATAAGCTGCTAGAAATGCTTCGTTAGTAATATTGCTGCCGTACTGTAAAAAACGCTTAAATAAACCAACGTTAGTATTACGCGGTATTTAATCGATTTTAACGTAAAAAAATTTCTAACGTTTAGATTTTCGTTAACGCTAAATTATAAATAGCGTATAAACGGGTATTAAGCAAAATCTACACGTATAAAATTCCGTTAAAGTTTGCCTAAATTTTAATTTAAGGTCTTTGTTTAAATCTGATCGTAAAAACGATATAGGTCGGGGAGTTTACTAGTTAGAGTAAATGCAGCTAATCGGAGGGCCTCGGTTATAACGTGCTAAATTAAATATAGCTAGCGTAGCGAGATTTTTTAGTCGTTTTTCGGCTTTTTAAGCCGTCGAAACCGTAAAAAGGCAATATAGGTTAAAAAGTTTTTTAAACAAATAAGATAAATAGGGCAGTTTTATAATATAAATCGTTTTTTTTTTAACCCGGAAATACTAGCTTTTAGTTAGTTATTATATTATTACCGTACGATTAACTACGGCTTTTATAATATAGGTCGTTTTTTTTTTTAGCTCGGAAATATTAGCCTTTAGTTAATTGCCGCATTATTACTATACGATTAGCTACGGCTTTTATAATATAGGTCGTTTTTTTTTTTAGCTTAAAAATGCTAGCTTTTATAACAATAGGCTTAGTAAACGGGTGACAAATAGAAGGGCTGTACTATTCGCTATTTAAGCTATAAAATCTAAAGGTGAAAAAGTAGAAGTATAATGGTGGGCTAGCCAATTTAGGTGGCTGCATATTGGTGGGTAACCAGGTGGGGCTGCTAAGTAACCGGCTAAACTATAGGAACGACGTGGGTAAGCCACCAGGGTAGTTGCCACGTTATAATCCCCCCGGTAAAAAAAAATCGCACTCGTTTACGAGTCGGGATCGAACCCCGTGGGAAATAAGTGTTATAATTGGGGTTAATTCCTAAACAGTAGAGGAATGCCCTTAGCGGACTAATTAATATCTTTAATATAGGGTTTTTAATTCCTAATTAGAAAAGAACTAACTAGGCCATATAACCTTTATTAAATTAAATACGCGTTACTTTTGTTTTTATATCCGGGCGTAACCGAGGTTTACCCGCGCTTGTTATAAATTTTAAATTTTCTTAAAAATCTTTTAATTCCTTTAAATCTACCGTTATTACGTTTTAACGTTAGCATATAAGTTTATTTGTTCGATTCGGCGTATCGAACACTTAATTTTTCGTTTTCGCTACGTTAACGTTGGTAATACGTAAAGCGGTTTTTTTAAAGCGTTATTAGTTTATCGTTATTTAAATAGGATTCGTTAATAAAGTTTTTATCGGCGGCATCGATCTAGTCGTTTAGACGTAAAGGAGGTCTTGCTTTATCGGGGTTAATATTGTAATATTTTTTTAAAAATTAAAGCGCGTTTTTAAAATAACTCGCAAGCTCCTAATTCTTATCGTTATACTTCTATCCTTTTTACTAGACTTTATAATATAACTTATAATATCGAATTCGAAATATATAAATCTGCTCTACCTCCTATTCCTTATTACCCAAGTTAAAGTCGACGATCTCCCCGTCGGGGTAACTCAATTTTTAACCGGGAAAAAGGTTATTTAGGAATTGCTTTAGGCGTTCTGCATAAAACTATCGCTAACTACGCCAAGTTTCAAAAAAAGATAATTTAAAAGTATTAAGTCGTTCGGGATTTTCGTTTTTAATTTTATAATAATAGCATATTATAAAGTAATCTATTTTATTTAAAAGACGGTCTGTAACGTTTTTTGTCTTTTTTACGATATAGACGTAGTTGTTAATACCGAAATCGGGGATACGGCGGTATCGATTAAATTGCTAAGTTATTTTTTGTTATGCTTTCGCGATTATAGCTTTAGCTACAATAATGTATTTATATGCTTTATTAACAAATGTTTAAGTTTTTTCTTTATTTAGTCTCTTACGGGGTGGTTTATTATAAAATAATTTAGTTCGTGCTTCTTAATCGAAGACTATGCGTATTTTCCGACTTATAAAAATTTCTATCGGGGATAGGCCGTTTAAGGACTTGTAAAGTAGGGAATTTTATATAGTATTTATGGCGGGCAAGGCTTTTAACTAGTTATTTTGGAAATAACTTACGAAAAGCCGTAGACGTTGCTTTAGATATTTGTTTATAATTTTTATTTACTTTGCCGTTTTATAATAGCCGGCGTTAGTAAAGTTAAGCTTTGTTCTATAGATACGAAATAATTTATCCGTAAAATCGGAGATAAATTAAGGTCTTTAATCGTTAATAAAACTTTTCGGCTAGCCGAAATATCGGTATAGTCTTTTATAATATAATTATACCGCATATTTACCCGTTACCGTTTTATTATACGGGATAGAACATATTGCCTTTATTAGTCGGTTGATTATTATAAAGGCAGTATCGAAGCCGGCTTTATTTTTAGAAAAAGTAATAAAGTCGATTATTAAATGCTGCTATAGGAGATTTGGAATAAGTAAAGGTGTTAAAAAACCCGGTTTTTTATTTATAGGATTCTTTGCTATAAAGCAAGGGCAATTGCGGACAAATCGTATAACTTTAGCGTATATCGCGGGCTACTAGTATCGCTTAATAACTAATTATGCTATTTTAGTAATACTAGGATAGGCGGTATAAATACGTAAGTATATTTCGTCGATTATTTGAGTTCTTAAATAATTTACTTCGAGGACTATTAGTTTCCTTTTAAAAGTTAGCAGTTTATTTTCGATATTCTATTCCGTATTATGCTTTCGTGCTTTTTCCCGATATTTATTTAAATTTACGTCCGTTTTATTAGCTTTTAAAATAGCGTTTATAAATATAAAACCTAATAATTCCGGAGGTTTTAGTATAATCGTAAAAAGATATACCCGCTTTTTATAGCGAGCGTCGTTTACGGCGGTAAAATTTAAGCTAGATATCGTCGTTAAGCTATAGTCGGTTAGTTAAAAATACCCGGCGTCGGTCGAGAGTAGCTAAAATAAAGCTATAGTACGTTGTTCGTCGCGTCGTTTTTTTTAACTTTTAATGCCGTTTAACGGTTAAGATAATATATTAGTAATAGCGTTTTATGTATTTAGGCGGTACGTAATGCGAAAATTATAGTGTAAAAACAATTTAGCTTAGTTGGCTTGGCGGAAGTTTAATACGCGTTTTATTATAAAATATTCGAGCGTTAAGTGGTTAGTAATAATTATAAATAGACGGGGATTTTGTATACTTATTAATTCGGTTCGTTAAACCGTTATACTTTTGACTATTGCAAGTAACTTTTTGTTGTAGATATTATAATTAAGTTTAATGCTATGGAGTGTTTCCGAGAAAAACGCTATAAGTTATTAAAGAATATCGTTCGAGGTTTTTTAAAAGAAAACTCCGGAGGTTATACCGTTAGAAGCATTTGTTTTTATTTAAGTAAAAACGTTATCGTCGAATAAAAAGTGGCGTAAAAAAGGGGTAAAGAATAAGCGGTTTATTAGCGTGTTAAACGCTATTTAATAAGTAGGAGTTTAATCCAAAATAGAGTCGTTACGTATTAATAACGTTAAAGGTTTTACAACGGCGTTATATTATAAAATAAAACGCCGGTAAAACCTATAAAACTTTAAGAAAAATCGAACTTGCGATAGGACTGCCTTTTTTTCGGCGTTAATAGGCTTTTACTAATTACGGACCACTTTAATTTTAAAAGGGTTAACTTTAATGCCTTTTATATTAATAATAAATCCGAAATATTTGGTTTTAGTAACGTAGAATTTATATTTTTCGATATTAGCCTAAAGTCCTATAGCTTATAAACGGTCGAATACCTATCGTACGTATTGTTTATGCTTTTCGATTGTTTTGGAATAGATTAAAATATTATTTAGGTAGGCAATATAGAATATATCGAGCAGTTTTTAAAAGCCGTTATTAATATAACGTTGAAAATTGGAAAAACCGTTCGATAATCTAAAAAGTATAACTATATATCGGTAAGACCCGTATCGGCATCGGAATGCTATTAAGTCCTTTATGTTTTTTGCAATACGTATTTTATAAAAAGTTTAACAGATATCGATTTTAGAAAATATTTTGGCTTTACTAATACAATAAAAGGTTTTATTTATTAAAAGTAATAGGTATTGATTTTTACGAGTTTTTAAATTTAATAGTCGGTAATTAACGTAAAAACGTAACTTTTTATTTGTTTTTCGGGCAAAAAAGACAAGTGCGGCTTACGGAACGTTAATAGGTTCGATAAATCTTTTTTTTAGGTTTTCGGAAATATATTTTCGGGCTGTTTCGGTTTTTTTAAAGGTTATTTTGCGTAAGGCGCTAAAGCCTAGTTTTTAAAAGTTGCAATCGATAGTAATATCGAGATTTATACCGCGTTTATTTTTAAGCAAAATATTAAAAATAACCTTATTAAAGACGTCGAAGTGGTTATAATATTGCTTAAGAAGGACCCGTTTAACCAGTTTAGCCAGATCGAGAGGATTTCCGAGGTCTATTTAACCGTCGGTAGTCGAGATAGATATTTCCTTTATTACAGCGTAGCGCTTTTCGTTAATTATAGCATTTAACGTAGCTAATATCGTATAAAAGAATTCCGTTTTATCGTTAAACTTTAAAGAATAAATAAACTGTTTTTTCGAGATTATTTAAATATTAATTCCGTAGATATTCTATAGTTTTCGGGATTTATACTAGCCGATTGCGTCTCGTACTATTTTAAATGGGCTATATCGATCGAACGTAGCTTTTTTTTCGAAAAAAGGGCCTTTTTTCTTTTTTTTGTTTAAAAGGGACCAATGTAGACTTAGTAGCTTCGGTATTTCCTTTTCGTTCTTAACGTACGGTATAAGGGGCCTGCGACGTTATAGATCGTAAAAAAAAGGATCGAAATAAACGGTTTTTTTTAATCGTAATAAAGACTGTAGCTTCAATATAAAGGACGCAGTAAGGATAGACTCTAATTGCAAGATTTGTTTTTTAACTGTATTTATCGTTTCCGGGAAATAAGGCGGGCGATAAAAAAGTCGCCGGCTATTACGCCGTCGTTTATTATCGATATTTATAAAGTTATTACGTCGTTTAGTATTTTTAATATATTTCGGATTATTTAATAAGTGCCTAGCTTAATTTATCGTAAAGTTTCGAACTAGTAATTCCTTCGGCTTTTATTCCGGAGGAAAAACTAATTGTTTACGTTTATAATCGACTAAAATATCGTAGTAATCGAAGAACTTTTTACCAATAATAATATCGTGCTTTATATTTAAAACCAAAAACGGTATACGTTTTATAATCCGTTTTTACAATTTTAGGTATACTAATATAGCGACGTTAACCTTTTATGTCGCTTTTCCGTTATAGCTAGTAATTTTAGCGGGCTAAAAACCTATTAATTTAGGTGTTATTAAATATTTTACGGCTTTAGTTATAAAAGTTAAATTAATTAATAAATACGCGTTTATTCCGGTATTGGTAAATGTTTATATAGTTAACGAGTATTTATTATAGGCTATAATGTAATTTATTAATAAAAAATCTTTTTTTAGCAAGTCGTTTAGGAAATTAAACGGTATTTACGTATAATTGTCTAATATAGACTTATAAACACTCGATATCGTTAATATTAGGTATAGTTTAAGCGTAAAGTCTTGTTTTAGGCTATATTGTTTTCCGCCTTTTATAGAGCGGTTAACAAGGCGTATTCCGGACTTATAGCTGCAGCGATAATAGTATTAAGGCGGTTGTTATTTATAAGCTTAAATTCCGCGAAAAAAAGGCAATTGCAACTAATATAGCTATGTTTGTAATAAATAAAACACTTACTAGCGGCGATAAGTCGTTTGGACTAGTCGAAAGTGGCTTTTTAATATATAGGCTTTCTATTTTTTGCGAAGGCAAAAACACCGATATCGAAGTAATTAGTCGAAGCTATAAGTATAGGCGTCAGAGCTAGGCGAAAAAGAATACTAAAAGCGGTAGTAAACTTTAAGGTTATATTTCGGCTGCCGGCGTTACTCGGGCGCTAAAATAAAAACGTTATAGCTGCCTTTTTAGCCTATTGTTAGACTTAATTTTTTCGCTATTAATGGTCGTAGCGATTAATATATTCGCAAAAATCTTTAAACTTTATATCGGTATTGTAATATTAGTTAATATAAATAGTATTTAAACGGAAAAGCAGTTTATTATATAATTCCTACTTATAGTCCTTTTGTTTAATTTTGGCCTTTTTAATAAGTTTAACGAATTCGATGCAGAATACTGTAAAAACGCCAGCTATTAGTATTTAAAGATCGCGGAAAGCTATACGCGCTTTTTTATAAGCGTTATAATTTTTATAGTTGTTATTTATATAAAATATTACCTTTTTAACTGTAATTAAAAAAACATCGCTATTTTTTTTATCGAAAAAAGGAAAAAAGTTCTTTACGGCAATTCTTCTAATACGACCGAAAATATAGTTAATTTTAGCATTTTCGTTATAAAAGCGATCGGCATTATCTCTAAGCTTAAACTTTATTAATAACGACTATTATTCGTAAATAACGGCAGTTTTGCCAGGTTTAGGCTTTTCGTACGTAAAAATAGAAGGATTAGGGATTTTGGCTAATAAACGCGAGCTTTTTTCGGTATACTCGGTATCGATCTTTAAATAGGGTGTAGTATTACGTTTGCTTTTTTCGGGTAAAAGTCTACTTCTATTGCCGGCGAGGTTAACGATCTTATTTTTTAACGCTTAGATAGTGTCGTTTTTTTTTTTAAGCTGGTCGAAGTAAAGCTTTTCGCGAGCTTAGGTATCGACGTTTAAATCGTGCTTATTAATAACGTTATTAGAATCCGTAATCTATTAACGAAATCGGTTATTAACAGCGTTTTAACTATCGAATTAATTGCTTAAGGCGTTAATTTAATTATATAAAATATAATAGTTAAAGTTAGCGTTTCCGATAGCAACTTGAGTATTTAAGATAAAATCGTTATAAGCAACTAATATAATAGAGCGGATCTTGAATTCGTAAAATATTTGCTCGGAGTACTTTTTTATAGCTTTTTTAAACTGTTTAAAATTTATCGTTTTTTTTTATTTAAGCTATATAGTTTTGGCATCGGGGGTTAATAGGGTAAAAATGGTGTTAGGGCTTTTAGCGCTTTTACCCAATTTAATGGCGTAAGCTTTTATTTAAGAGTTGAAGTTTTCGTAAAGCGCTTAGGCTAAAGCGGGAACGAAGCGATACTTTTTAAAGTCCCGGTCGGCTAAAATACGCTTACGGAATAAAGTAATAAAAGAGACTTTACTTTATTCGAGGCCAGTCGCGCCTTTTTCGAGGGATTTTTTATCGTTTTTAGTAGTATAGGTAGTAACGTTATACTTAAGGAGTTTTTAAAGGCTTTCTAGTAATTTGCGGCGATAATTACTAGTGTAATTGGGACGACGAATTGTAATGCCCGCTTTGCCTAAGTTAGTTAAGTCGAAGGTTATTTAGCGCTTTGCTTTAGTAAGGCGTTTAATAACTTCGTTATTAGGGTAGTGCTCGTTCGGCATATTATCGAGCGAGGTTAGTATTAGTCCGGCAGATCGTGCTGTAATTAATCGTAGTTTTTTTTCGGGTAGGAATTTACCGTTTTTTTAAACTAGGGATATTGACCTTTAGATTGTGACAATAGGCTTAGTAAACGGGTGATAGGTGGAAGGGCTGTACCATTTGCTATCTAAGCTATGAAATTTAAAGGTAAAAAAGTAGAAGTATAATGGTGGGCCAGCCAATTTGGGTGGCTGCATATTAGTGGGTGACCAGGTGGGGCTGCCGGGTAACCGGCTAAACTATAGGAACAACGTAGGTGAGCCACTAGGGTGGTTGCCACGTCACAGCTTTTAATTAGTTGCCGCACTATTACCGTACGATTAGCTACGGCTTTTATAATATAGGTCCTTTTTTTTTCCGGTTTAGAAATGCTGGCCTTTAATTGGCTGCCGCATTGTTACCATATAAGGCTTTGTAGTGCTGCCAGGCCTTACAGCGATAAGACTTTATAGTGATGGCAGCTATACGGCGATAAGACCTTATAGTAATAACGGCTATATAGCGATAAGGCCTTATAGTAATAGTAGGCCCTACAGCGATAAGGCGTATAGCGCTTTCGGCGCCTCTAGCGCCCTTTATAACCGCGCTTTAATTACGTTAGCTATATTAGCTACGAGCTTTTAAAAAGGTTTTAACATTTTTATATATTTTAAATTAAAACATTTTTTTTTGAATTTTTAATACGGTAAAAGTCGATTCGGGAGTATTAAGATATAGTTATTTAATTAATTAGTTGCTTGATTATTTACAGCGTTTATTTATTACAATTTTCGCTTCGTTATAAGGTTTTTTACTTTAGTTTTATTATTTGTAATAATTATACGCTATAGTGTTTAGTTAGGATTTTAGCGGTTAAAGTTTTTATATATTATCGTACTCGGTTAGTATTATTTATTTTTATTTTATTATATTTAACGTCGATTTTATAGCTCGTTTTATATAATAAGTTTTTTTTTAAAGCTCGTCCTATATAATAAGTTTTTTTTTAAAGCTCGTTTTATATAATAAGTTCTTTTTTAAAGTTTGTCCTATATAATAGGTTTTTTTTTAAGGTTTTTTTTAAGGTTTTTTACGAGCTAGCGTATAAATCTGTCCGTTTTTTAACGGGATTTTCGTATTTATTAAACCTTTTTATAGTATATAGCTCGTTCTATATAGTAGGTTTTTTTTTAAGGTTTTTTTTTAAGGTTTTTTACAAGCTAGCGTACGAATTTATCCGCTTTTTAACGGGATTTTCGTACTTATTAAACCTTTTTATATTTTATAACTCGTCCTATATAATAAGTTTTTCTTTAAGGCTTGTCCTATATAATAAGTTCTTTTCTTAAAGCTCGTCCTATATAATAAGTTCTTTTTTAAGGTTTTTTTTTAAGGTTTTTTGCGAATTGCCGTATAAGTTTGTCCGTTTTTTAACGGGATTTTTATACTTATTAAACTTTTTTATACGCGATTTATTTCGCCTCGATATATAACTTTTGTGGTTTTTATTTTCGTTTATCGCGGTAATTTTTTTATACTTTGTTTTATTATTTTTATTATTAAATATATAGCTTGTTTTATAAATGCCGATTTTGTTTCTTTATATAATATTTAATATAGCTTTTTTTTTATTTATATTTTTTTTATTTTTAAAAAAAGTATTATTAATAAAGTTAAATAATTATTATTATTTTTAAAATAAATTAGCTTAACGAATACGATTTATAGAACGAACTTTTATTAAGCTTTTCGTAAACTAAATCGAAATATTTGCGATTTTTTATTTCGAAGAATTCTTTATCGAGGTTTTTTATAAGTCGGCTTGGTTTAAAAATATTATTAAATAAAAAGTTTGCTTAAAATAACGTAATTATTAAATCGTATTATAAATATCCTATAAAATTCCGCGTAATTAATAATTTATTATTATAATTTAAATAGCTCGTTATAAAAATATTTATTAATTAAGTTTTTTAATACGTAGTATAAAATTTTCGGCTATTTTTTTTGTATAATAGCGTTATTTTCGAAAATTCCGCGTAGTTAATAGCCCGTTATTATAACTTAAATAGTTCGTTATAAAAATATCCGTTAATTAGGTTTTTTAGTACGTAATATAGGATTTTCGGCTATTCTTTTTATATAATAGCGTTGTTTTCGAAAATTTTACATAGTTAATAGCCTATTACTATAATTTAAATAGCTTATTATAAAAATATTTATTAATTAGGTTTTTTAATGCGTAATATAGGATTTTCGGCTATCTTTTTCGTATAATAACGTTGTTTTCGCTATATTAAAATAAATAGCTTTTTTATATTTTTTTTCAAATAGCGATATAATAAGCAAATCGTTTATATCGTTAATATCGCTTTTAGTTTTAAAAGTTTTTAAAGCTTTTATTAAGCTTATTATAGCGATTTAAAAATTTAAAAATAATTTTTTTTAAACGGTATATACGAAAAGCTGCTATTATTGCTATAGTCGGAAAAAATATTTTACGAAAAGCTTTAAAAATTAAAAAAGCCGGACGTAAATATATAAGTTTCGGGGGCGTTAAAATGTTATATCGGACTAATTATTTAATCTATAATTAGCCGTCGAAAATACCTTATATATATAAGTTTACTTTTGTTTATAATTTATTAATATTTTTTATTTTTATAGGTTTAAAAATTTAAGCATTTATTACGAACTTTTTTATTTAAAAACGAACGGTCGGGTTTTTTTTAATTATAGTTTTATGCTTTAATAACTTTAAGCATAATTTTAAAATCCGGATTTGTTTTATACTATATTTATTAGCTATTGTTTTCGAAATAAACTTTTTTTAAAAGCTAACTATTGTAATTTTTAAACTATATTTTTAAATTAAAAAAATTATATTTTTTAAAATACTACTTTTATATTTCGATAATATATATGCTTATTTTATACGTAACTATTATATTACGTTTTTATAACGTATCCGCCCGATAGTTTTCGGGACTTTATAGGTATATTATTTTAAATCGTGTTATAAAAGTAAAAAAAAACCGATAAAAATTAAAAATACCGGACGTAGTTTAGCTAGATTTAGTATTAACGTCGTTATTATCGATTTTTTTAAAATTTTTAAAGCTTTTATTAAATTCGTAATAATATATTAAAAATTTAAAACTGGCTTTTTTTTATATAATATAAAAAAAGGTTTATTATTATTATAGTTATTAAAGGAAGCATATTATAAAAACCGATAAGAATTAAAAATGCCGGACGTAATTTAGCCGGATTTAGAGGCATTAAATGGTTGTAATATTTGATTTTTTATTCGTAGTTTTTTAATATATTGTAGTAAAAGTAGCCGTTAATAAAAAGTTGTTTATTTACGTACGCTATAATAGATAAAAAATATAAAAAGGCAGTAATAATAATAGTACGTAGGCTTTTTTATGCTTTAAATTTTGCTTATTTAATTATTTAAAAACTAACTTGCTATATTCTTTACTATAAATATTTTATATTATTATTTAATAATAAATAAAAATAGTGACTATATAAATAATAACGTTATTAATTTATATTTATTAATTAAGTTATTTATTATTAATTTATTATTAATATTTAAATATAAACAATTAGTTATATTAAATTATTTAAAGCAAAATTTACTACTTATAATATATCGATCGGCTTTATTAGCAATTTAAACACTATTCCCGCGATAACTAGTTATATTAAGTTATTTAAAGCAAAATTTACTATTTATAATATATCGATTGGCTTTATTAACGATTTAAATACTATTCCCGCCGCTTTATTTAATTTACATAATACGTAAATATATAATATTAGTTTTTATAATATATTATATATTTTTTTATTAAATAGTTAATTATTTAGATTTTAATTTATATAAAGCGTTTATTATATATTTTATTTTAATAATAATAAATTACTAATTAGTAATTAAAATTTAAACCGTTATTATTATTATTTGTTTAAGTTTTTTTTACGTAATTAATTTTTAAAAAACGTTTTTATATCCGCGGACCGTATTCTTTATTAAAACATATTAATATATATATTTTTATTCGTTTTATATTACGTTTAAAGCTTTATCGGTTTATTATTTTAAAAGCTATTAATATAAAATTTGCGATATTTTAAATACTTTGTTTTTAAACTAATTATTTAATTAAATAAATTCGCCCTTTTTTTTTTCGTTATATATTTCCGCTTATTAATAAATAAAAAACTAGCGTTGTTATAATTTATATCGTTTAATAATAGGCACGTATTCGCCGTTTTCGTTAAATTATTATTATTATTATAAATAGGCCTAATAATATTTGCCAAAATTAATAAACGTTACGCGTATTGCAATATTTATAGCTAATACGTCGAATATTCGAGTTATTTGCTTTATATCTAGCTTATTTATTAAGCTTATTAGTCGTTAGTTAATAATACGGCTATTTTTTTTATATTTATAAATCAACGTCGGTTAAATTTTAAAGCTTTAATTACGTAAAGTATCGGCGATATATATAAACGGGGTACGTTCGGCCTTTCGAACGGCGAAGGTTATATCGGTATTTTATACTTTAAAGGATTATTAAACAAATATTAGCAATAAAGGTATTTTAATATATATACGCGACGTATTATATAGCGTAATAAACGATATTTTTTTAAAAAGTCGTATTATTAACGTTATCGAAATATACCGTATTACCGTTAATTTAGCTTAGCTTTATTAATTAGTATTCGTCGTAGCGAACGAAACGTTATATTTTTATCGATAATATTATTGTTTTTTTATATATAATATACTAGTTTCGGCTTAATATTCGTAAAAATGTTCGTAAATAAATATACGGCAAAAGGTATTTATAATAGCGGTTATTAATAATAAAAAACTTAAATATTAAAAAGGACGTGTTTATACGTAAAGTTTTAGTAGTATTTATAGTAATTAGAATTAAAAGCGTATTATAAAAGGCAAAAAAAATAATATATAAACTAATTCGTAAATAACCGCTAATATATATAGTAACGGCTAAAACGTTTTTAAGTTAATTTACCGATATTAAATTATTTTATAAGCTGCTCGATTATGTTTTATATTATATTATTAAATACGCGTTAATTTCGGTGCGTTAATATTTTAATAAGCGTATTTAATAAAAATAAATTACCGGCTATTTCGGTATAATAATTAGTTTTAAATAAATCGCTAGCTATTTTAGTTAAATAGCTAGTTTTAATTAGCTTAAACCTTATTATCCTTTTTTGGTTTTTTTTCCTTCGTTTCGTTTTTTATTTTATACAAACTTTTCGTTATATTTTAAGATTTAATAAAACGTATATTTTAATAAGCCGTAACTTAGCGTTTTAATAAAGTTTTTATAACTGTAGATTTATAGTATATAATGTTTTTATTACGTTTTTATCGAAATTAATCGAATATAATAAATCTAAATATTATAAACGGTAGTTAAAATATATAATAAAAAAGTTAACGTTATTTAGTTTTTTACTATTTATTATAGTTAATTTATATATATAATTTTAAAAAGTTTACTTTTTTTTATTTTTAAATTTTATACTTTTTAAATCGTTGTTTTTATCGTTAATATCGTTTAATAATTAAATAAAATCGCCTAAATTATCGAGTATTATATTTATATTTATTTATAAAATCGTTAAAAAAGTATTTATCCCGATTTTTATAATTACGGCGTTATGCTATATTTAAACTTTTTTATATTAAAATATTATTTATACAATCGAGTCTACGTTAAACGGTAATATTATAATAATACAGTTTATCGGGTTATTATTAATCTAGTTTTTTATTTTTTCCGATTTTATTTCTAAATATTCGTTACTTGTATAGTCGGTTATTTATATTTTACCGTTTATCGCTGCTTTTATATATTTGTTTTTATTACGTAAAGCTTTTTAAATATAAATAATTTCGAATATATTTTTGCTTTGTTTATATTTAAAAATAATTAATTGCATTTTAATATAGTTTTTAGCGCAGTTTTTTACTTTACCGTTTAAAGCACTTTCGGCGGCGATTATAAAGCAAAATATAATACGAAAATAAACGACCGTAAGCGATATTATATATTTTATAAAATATGCAAACTAAAGTTTTTAATCGAAAGCAAATAGGTTTAAAGTTTTAGTCGGTTGCCGTTACGTAATTTTATATTTAGTTAATATTGCCTCGGTTTTATATATATTTCTTTATTATACGTAATTATAGAAAATATTAACATAACGACGTTAAAATATTTACCGTTTTGCTGTTTTTTATAGTCGGCGTTTTAATATTATATTACGGTATGTTTTTTATATTTATTAGCGTATATATATTTTAATACGAATAACGGCTATAAAAAAAAAATCGATTATTAACCTATATTTAAACGAGGCCGTACGGTATTTTAAGTTGTTATAAATATAACTAATATTATAATAAAAGGTGCTTATAATATAATTAATTTAGGAAAATGTTTTAATAAAGCACGATATATTAAATATACCTTTTAGTATATATATTTTAAGCAGTAGCTAGTTTATATAATAAATAGCGATATAATATATTTTAATATAATAACTAGTAATTTATTTATTTAATAATGCTATTACCGGGCTTAAATATTTTTAGCTTATAAAATAAATATTGCTAAAAGTTATTATATATATAAATATATATATTATTCGATATATTAAAAAGTATATAAGTTAAAAGTAATAATAAAATATATATTTTTTATACTTTTATTTAGCCTGTTTAGTAATATTTAATAATCGAATTGCTTTAATAACTACTGTATTTATTTTATATCGCTGCTTAAATATAACTTTAAAAAATAACTGCAAATAAAGCCGTTATAACCTTAAAGTAACTAGTTTAATAAAAAAGACTTATAATTAAATAGTTATTTTTAAGCATAAATTAAACGGCAGTTATTAAGCTTAAAAATTATTAATTAAAATATTATTTACGGCAAAAACGGCTATTTGCGATTAATTTATATATTTTTAACCTAATTACTTTTTTAAAATATAACTAATGCCTTATTATCTATATAACCTATTACTTTTATATTTCGAATCGAAAAACAGTCGCTAATAAACCTTTATTTATAACTACGTTATATCGTTTTTTTAATAATCGGTAAATATTTTTTATTATATATTTCGTTATTGTTATTATTTATTGAAAAGGTTTTTTATAAACATTTAAATGCTTTTTTTCGTTTTAACCCTTATTTTTGCTACTTTATTTATATAGCGTAATTAAAACTACATTTAACTGCTTTTTTAATAATAGTCGTATTCTTTTATTTTATTAAAAATCCTTTTTCCGTAAACTTTATCGTTTATTATTTACGCTTTTTATTAGCTTTATTTTTACGCACTATCTTTTTTTTTAACTATAACTTACCTTTTAATTTACACTTTTTATAATAAGTACTCTTTATTATATATTTCGTTATTATTATTATTTATTAAAAAGGTCTTTTATAAACATTTAAATAACCTTTTTTATTTTAACCTTTATTTTTATTACTTTGTTTTTATAACGTAGTCGAAACTATATTTAATTGTTTTTTTAATAACAGTCGTATTTTTTTACTTTATTAAAAAATCCCTTTTTAATATTAAATCGGGTGCTAAATTCCGTCGTTTATTATTTAGGCCTTTTATTAGCCTTATTTTTACGTATTATTTTTTTTTTCGGCTATAATTTACTTTTTAATTTATACTTTTTATTCGTTAAAGCCTTTTACTTATAACACTACTTTAAACTAATAGTTTATTTGCCATTATTTTTTTATAACCTAGCTTTATAAACTTATTTTTTTTTAATTAATTTTAGTTCCGTTTTAGCCGTTTATTTTCGTTTTTCGAACTATAGTATAAAGTCCGTAATAAATAGTTTTTCTTTTTATTTATTATTACAAAATTTCTATATAGTATTTACTCTTTTATTTACCGCTTTTTTTTATTACGTTTGTTTTTTATTTTAATTAAGTCTGCTTTTTTATTTATTATTTGTTCTTTTTTTCTTAATTACTTGTTTAGATCTTTTAAACAATATTTTATTTCTTATATTAATTAAATCTGCTCTTTTTTTAACTGCTTATTATTTTTTAAGCTATAACATAGAACTTATAATAAGTAACCTTTACTTCTATTTATTTTCGAAAATCTCAATCTAGTCTATATATTTTTATTTACTATTTCGTGTTTTTATATCAATTTTTTAAATTATTTAAGCCCGCCGCCTTTTTAACTGCCTATTTTAAACTTTAAAACAGTATTTCGTTTTTTATATCGACTAAAACTACTTTTTTTTTAATTGCTTGCTTTTGTTTTTTTATTAATATTATAAGTTTTACGATAGGTTATTATTATTATTAGCCGTAGTCGGTAAGCCTTTATTTATTATCTATTTTGCAATTAATACTTTATTTTTTTATATTTTGTTTTTCGCATTGTTTAACTCTATTTTATTCTTTTATTAAATGCTTTTTTTTTTAAAATTATATTATAAAACCTACGGTAAATGCTTCTTATATACTATATTAAATATTAGTCCGGTAATAGCTTAGTTTATTACGAGTGCTTTTTTCGCATTGTTTAATTTTATTTTATTCCCTTATTAAGTGCTTTTTTTTTTAAAATCACATTATATAACTTATAATAAGTGCTGTTTATATATTATAATAAATACTAGTCCGGTAGCAGCCTTTTATTTGCCGTTTATTTTATAACCGACGCTTTATTTCTTTATATTTTGTTTTTTGCAGTTTAATTTTATTTTGTTCTTTTATTAAATGCTTTTTTTTTAAAATTATATTATAAATCTTATAATAAATACTGCTTATATACTATAATAAATATTAGTCCGGTAAAAGCCTAGTTTATTGCAAATACTTTAATATAGGATTAAAATATTTTTTTGCTATTATATTTTTTGTTTTTTTTATATATTTATACCCGATTGCTTTTAATTAAAACGTTTACGTATTTAAACATTTAAATTAATTATAGTTTATTTTCTTTTTGCTTTAGCCTAAAATATTATACGTTTAAGTCTATAACTTTTATTTACGTATTTAAATATTTAAATTAACTATAGTCTGTTTTTTTTTTACTTTAGTTTAAAATATTATACGTTTAAGCTTATAACTTTTATATTTTTTATTTGTAATATTCCCTTTTTTTTTTATTAATAATATATTAAAAACTAGTTATAATATTTTTGCCGTTCGAAATCGTTTTTTAAATATAATTTTTTCGAATTTAATAAAACTACGTAATATAATATTAAAATACGATTGCTAATAAGTCTTAATAGTAATTTATTATACCTATTTTGTTTTTAATTACAGTTTTTTTTGTCGTTTTTATTAATAGTTTGTTATAACTTTTATTTTTAATATAGTTTAATAAATTACCGTCCGTAAATCGTTTTATTTAATCGATTATTATATTTTTAATTTTTTCGGCTATTAAATGTTTTTGTTTTTTTAAACTTCGATATTAAATATTATAATAAATTTTACGTATTTTTACCGTTTAATTATTTTAATCTTTTCCCGATTTATAATTTATTTTAATTACGTTACGTTTAATTTTTAATTAAGTTTATTTATATTTTAAACTACGTTAATTTTTATTCGATAATAGTTATAGCAAAATAATTTTAACGTTATTATTATTAGTATAAAGTTTTTAAATATTAACTTACGGCGAAAAATTAATATTTAGCTCGTAAAGCTAAACCTATAAATATTTAATGCTATAAACTAAAACCTATTTTTTATCGTTAAGTATTTTTATTTTTAAATACCGATCGAACGTTTTTTTATTAATATTATTTAGGTTTAAATATACGTTAATTTTAAATTTAGTAAACGGCGTTTATTTTTTTAAGGTTTTATTATAAACTTTTTTAGTCCCGATATTAAATCGTACGACGATTAGTTTAATAAGCTAAAATCGATTTTTAGCAAATTATAAATAAACTTTAAAAAACTAAAAAAATAGAAAAAATAGACTAACTTTATTAACGTATTTTTTTTAGTTCGTGCTTTATACTTAAAGGCTGTAAGCAAATAAATATAGATTATTACGGATATATACTTATAAAACTATAAAATAAAAATAGGTTTATAAATCGTATTATTTTAAATTAAAAATGCCGGTTTATTAGGTATTTCGGTTATTAACGATAAATAGTGATAAAAACTTTTTCGTTTATTTAGCTATATTACTAATAAAATTAAATCGGGCTATATTAAATATTTCGTTTTTTTAATAAAATATAAATCGTAAAAATATTAAGGTTTTACTGTTTACGTAATCGATAAGCGGCTCGGGATTTTATAAAACTTTATAGCCTTTATCGCGTTTAAAGAAAATACTATTTACTAAAATATTTTAATCTTTTTAGCCGTTAATAACTTTTTCGTTTTTAATATATATTAAACCCGAAAACAATATCCTTTATAGTAATATAAATATACGTGCGGCTATTATACGATTTTGTTAATTAGGGCATTTTTATATAAAGGTTTTATTAATTCTTTTTAATCGCGTATATATAATAACGTAAAACTATTTAATTACGAAACTAAGCTAATAAAATATATAAATTTATAAACGAAAATATATATTAGCGCAATTAATTAAAAAAATTCTTTTCCGTCGGAAATTACTCGCAGTTTTTTTAATTTGTTTTTAGTTTTAATTTCCTCGTTTATCGGTAAAATTAAAAAAGCTTCGATATAGCCTGTTTAGTTTTTAGCTAAATAGTAAATAAATCGTATTATAGCGTAAACGATTAATTATAAACCGGGCTTTATAAATAAGGATTAATAAAAAAAGATTATTAAAACCGAATTTGCAAAATTTATTATTAAATCCGACTATTTAAAGCATATTTAAAATAAATACCTATAATTAGCTTTAACGTTACGTTTAATATTTAATACCCGTAATATTTTTTTATTATCGACTTTTATGGCCTTTTTATCGTCGTAAACTTATATTTAACTAAGCTTTACGTTGCGTTCGACCTTTAATATATATAATAGTTTTCTATTATTAACTTTTACTGCCTTTTCGTCGTTGCAAGCTTATATTTTTACAAATCGTCGATTTAAATATATTAGTTAGTTTATTTTTACCGTTTAATTTACGTCGAATACTTAGTTTCCGTTTATTTTTATTACTAACGTAATAGTTACGGTTTAATTTTATAATTATAAATTATATTACAATTGTAAAATAAATAAAGCTTCGTTTAAAAAAGTATAAAATTCGGTTAAAAAAAATAAAAACGAGTTTTAAGCTATATTGTTTTAAAAAAAACAAACATTTTTTTTTAATAAAATAATAATATAAAGGATTTTATTTAAAAAGCTATTTTTATTTTTATATTATAGGTTTTACGTAATATACCGGGCTATAATAAATTGCTATTTATAGTTTTATCGAACCGCGGTAAAAAGTAGGCAGCTTTTAAACGCGATTTTAATAATAAATAGTTTAAAGGTCGAAAATAAAAATTATTTAATTCCTTTTTTTTATAATCGTTATAATTAATATTATTTTACGTTAATTTTAAAGTTTCGGAGTTTAATTATATTTTATAAAAATAGTAAATAATAATTATATTATGTTTTTTATACTATTTTTAATTGATTTAAATATTATAACTTGTTTTATAAAATGCTTAATTTAATATAGCTTTTATAAAAAAGCGGTATATTAAAAAATTAAATAAATTAAATGCTTATCGTAATAATTTGCTTAGTAATATATATATATACGTATTTAAAACAGTGTTTATTATTACGATATTAAAAAATACGATTTATTATAATATATTAAATCTATTAATTTTAAATAATAATATATATATTTAAAATAAATAAAAAAAACAAACGTAACGTTATTTAATTTTTTTATTTTAGCCCGTTTAGTTTAAATATCGTATATAAAAAGCATTAAACAATCGTTAAATCGAAAGTTTTTTAAATATATAAAAACTAAACCTTAAATATCCTTTATTATAGCCCGAGCTTAATAAAAATCAAAACGAGCGGCGATAAAAACGCTAAAAAACTCCGACGTCGTTTAAAGTAATCTATTAAAGTATTAATATATTAAACCGATAGTTACGTTAGTTTAAAATATTTATAACCGGTCGAAAATAACGCGAAAAAAAAGGCGAATAATTTATATATTATTTAAAACGGGATTTCGTAAAAACTAAATAATAAAACGTTATAAAACGGCTATCGAATATAAACCGCAGTATTTATAATAGCTTATCGTATTGCCGTTATATCGATATCGTGGCGTAAACTAAGCGGAATTTTCGCTATTTAAAGTAGTTATTTCGGCGTCGTAGCAATATTTATAGTATTTTTAGTATTAAACGCATTTTAAACTATATATTTAATTAAATAAAGTTTTTTTAAAAATATATATCGGTCGGCGTATTAATATACGTAATATAAGTTTATAATAAATAATAGTATAATATATATAATATACGTAATAAAACGAAAATATTGTTTAAAAGATATATTAACGAATTGCCGATATTATAAAATATATAAATTAGCCGATAATATAATTATTAATTAATAATAAAATTAATAGCAAAATTTATTACCGGTATTTAATATATTAGCCGTTATAACCGCCGGGTTAAACGCGGCGACTCGGCGCGTATATAATATAATTAATAATAGCTTTATTTAATTAAAAGCATATGCTTTATAAGTATCGGGCGCGGATAATATAAATTATAATAAATATAAAAAGTTTAATAAAAAAGATTAAAAATGCAGCTAATTAAAGCTATTGCTTTAACGAAAAAAAGCGCCGTTAACGTTAATAATAATAAAAACGGAAGGTTTAATAAAAAAAGTAGTAAAAGTATATAATTATAAAGTAATATAATTAAATTAAAGTGTAATAAAACGGCTAAAATTAAGTTGCTATATAGCCGGGCGGATAAACGTAGTTATTAATAATTATTATAGTTATTATTAAATATTAAGCTTTTAAAAGCAATAATAATAATTTTGGTTGTTTTATTAACTAATATTTTACTTACTTTAATTATTAGTTTATATTAAGGTTTAAAGATTTATTTGCATATAATTATAACTTTCGAGCGTTAAAAATGCGAAAAATTATATACGTATATAATTTAAACGATAATATTATCCGTAATAAAAATAACGAAGTTATAGCTAAATAATAAGATTATTTATTTATAACTATAAAATTAAGACTATATAGAGTCACGATAAGGGCTGTTGTAAAGACAGGGCTCCAGAGTTGACTCAATACGTGTAAAAATAATAAAGTGAAGAAGGGAAGCCCAGGCCTAATGGGGTGCCAGGTGGGCTGCAGCACTTATAATGCGTCCCTTATCTAATCTGCTATCTAATCGGACAACCTACTTAGCAGTACCAAGTAGCTAAATAAGTGACTACCGTAATTACCCCCGCTAGAAATAAAGCACCAAGTCCCAAAGTGCTGTCATTTCGTTAGGTCTTAAAACGTTATTTCCAAGGCTTTTCAGCATATTAGCCTCGATAACAAAGGTTAGCTATTCGAGCCGTATTAATGCCATTAAAATTTTATCTATTTTCGTCCATTCAGCTAAATCCTTTATCAATAACGTTAGACTTTAACTATCCATCTATCCGTCATGGCCTATAGTACTAAAGCATCTAACGCAACCATTACTTATAAGTATTAACCTACCGGTACCAAATAACGTATATTCGAAGTTCTTAAAATACGTCGGAATCGGGTAACGACGGGTATAGGATCGAAGTTACTAGTAAATTAAATAAACCTTAACTTAACTTAACTTCTAATAACGCGGTGTCTAAAAGTATAAGATATCACCGAAATAACTATTAACGGCTCCTAGCCTCAACGGTAAAATAAGTGGCGTAGCATTAATAATCTCGTCAGCGCTAATATGTACTAACTAATATTAGGTGGTACTAATAGTTCTAGGTCGCCGTCGATGCTAAATTTAGTAATTTTTAAAATAACCGAAAGCTTCGACGAAGTTAAAGTCGGTCTTTTATTAGGTACTAACGGGTTAAACGTACTACGTAAAGGTGCCAACAACGTCAAATATAGCTATTAAGTAGCTAACAGTTTCAAAATAGTCAAAATCAGCCCTTAAAGTAGTAATAGAAGTAACCACTCCAAATGTTACGTAAAGTGGTAACGGCTTGACTAGTATGTTATTTTAAAACATCGGGTTTAGGTTATTATGCCTATAACGCTACGCTGCAAGGCTTTTTCTTTTTCAAATAGCCTAACCTCGTTAAAGCTTACCGGTGCCTTACAGTAAAGGCTTACAAAAAGGAAATATTAAATATGCCTGCCGTAACAAGGCTTTTAAAAATAGTAATGCCTTCCTAAAAAGTCTTTAAAAAGGCCTAGTTTTCGTACTACTAAGGCTTTTTAAAGTGCTTAAAAATACAATAATCTAAAGGCTTTAAAACGTATTAAAAAAACAAAAAGTGCAAAAAATAACTAAAAAGGTGCCTACGTGCCTAGAAATACTGCAGGGCTTTAAAAGCTAATAACTAATAACTAAAAATGCCTAACGGGTTAAAGCTTACTTAAATGCTTACGGGTACGGTAACCCTGCCAAAGCTTTGTAGGGAGGGTAGTGCCTAAATAAAGCCGTACAAATCGTCGTAGACCGCGCGCAACACTAGGACTTTTAAAACTTATACCAAAAACAAAAATAACGATAGCCTTATTAGTACTAAGACTAAAAGACCTTATTATAGTTACAATAAGGGCTGTTATAAAAATAGGGCTCTAAAGTTGACTTAATACGTATAAAAATAATAAAATAAAAAAAGGAAGCCTAGGCCTGGTAGGGTGCTAGGTAGGCTACAGCATTTATAGTGCGTCCCTTATCTAATCTGCTATCTAATCGGACAACCTACCTGGCAGTGCTAGGTGGCTAGGTAGGTGACTACCGTAACTTATAGGTATAATTTAATTAGGCCGCAATGCTTTTTATAAAATCGATATATATTTATTTTTCCTATTTATGTTTTTTTTTACGTATTAATATATAGCTAATAAATATTCGACTAAAGCGAAAGCTCTTTTTTTTTATATACGTTATTAAAACTAAACGCCGCTTGTTATTTTTTTGCCGTATTAATATATAGTTAGTAAATATTTACCCGAGGCGAAAGCTTTTTTTTTTTATATATATTGCTAGAACTAAACGCCGCTTATTGTTTTTTTTCCTTAATTATATATAGTTATTTAATTATTAACCCGTACGCTTAATTTTTATACGTTTATTTATATTTATAAGCGTATTGCTTTCGGAGCCGTCGTCGTTAGCTTTAGCGGTTTTAAAGGATTTTTTCCGAATTTTTACGTTAAAAGTTTACTGCTTAATATAGTTTAAGTTATTAACTATTAGGCCTGTAAATATTAACGTATTAAAGTCTGTGTTTAAGCTAGTTTTTTTATTTATTTTTTATTAATATTAAATTAAAGCGGTAATAGCCGGTATTTAAATATCGCTAATATTATTAAAGTCTTTAAATAGGTTTACGTTTTCGATTTATTTTAATAATTAGACCGGTAGGCCTATAAAAAAAAGGGCTATATAGTACCCGATATACCGTAATTAGGAAATATGCCGATATATTATTAAAATATTATATTAATAAACGGTTTTATCGGCGAATTATTAACGCTAAAAGGGGCGAAGGCATTAAGCGGTATAAATATTATAATATTTTACCGACGTAATTGTTATAATAAAAAGCTAGATTTAATAAAAATAGCTAAAACGCTAGTACTAAGCAAGTTAAAGTTATTTTATTAAAACCCGACGTTATTACCGGCGGCGTTGCAAATAGTCGTAAATAGCATTACGATTAAAATAAATGCAAAATTAATAAAAGTGCCGGCTTTATATTTTAATTTTAAAACAAAACTGCGGTTTAACTAGCCGATAATATTATTAATAACGGAAATATAAAAACTCGAAGTTAAATTTAGAACGCTCTTTATAATATTCGGGTTCGGTTTGTTATTAGTACGTATTAGCTTAACCTAAGGCTAAGCCTATTTACGATTAGTTAAATTTATAAAAAGAGTTACGGTATTCACCGATCTTACCTAATACTCCTAAATAGCTGTACGGATTAAATAGCAGATAAGATAAAGGCGTACCATAAGTGCTACAGCCGACCTAGCACCCTACCAAGCCTGGCCTTCCCTTTTGCACCTTTAATAATATTATATATTATAAAACGTCCCTAAAGCCTTGTTTTTATATAAGGCCCTTATCGTGACTTTATTAAAGGTCCGTTGCCTTAATACGCTAGTAAGGTTATCGTTAAGTTATTTCTAACAATATAGGTCAAAAACGCTAGTATTTTTGACTACGTAAAGTCCTCCATCGCGGGGCACTACTATCGCTAGGAGCCCTGCCTTATTTCGATACACTAAAGTTTTCCATCGCGGGGCAACCCTTACTTAAAGTCTTTTCGAGCAAAAGCACACGTTTTTTGCGTTAAGCCTTGCCTTAACGTAACATTTAACTAAAGTCCTCCATCAACGGGGCACTATCGCTAGAGCTTCGTCTCGTTAATTAATTACTTAAAGTCCGTTATCGCCGCGGTATTAAAGTCCTTTATCGCGGGGTAACTACCTTTTTTAAAGTCCGTTTTTGATATAGCACTAAAATCCTTTAAAGCAAAGGCGCACTATTTATCCACTAAGCCCTATCTCGGCGTAACCTTTACTTAAAGTCCTCTATCGACAAAGTATTAAAGTCTTTCTTTTTAAAAAGTACTTATTAAGCTTTAATAAGGTTAAGCCGTAAAAAAAGCCTTGCTAATTACTTAATAAATACCTTTTACTTTATTACTTTAACCATTTCGATACTTTCTTTATTATAGCTAATAACCTATCGATTAACCCCGGCTAAATATAAAACGCGATTTAGGCCGCCGTTTAAACTTTTTACAACGCCTTTACTACCGAGATTAAGGCCTTAAAAGCGTAAATTTTTACTTTCCGCAAATCCCAAGCCACTTTTACTAAATCTTAAACTACGCGTTGCTTTTGTCCCGTATTTCCTAACTTTCCTACCCTCTTAAATACCGCTAATTATAAAGTCTAAAAACCCCTTCTACTCGGTAAATTAAATATCGATAGCGATGCCTTCGAAAAACATAGCAAAACCCTTTTTATATACGTATACGGCCGCTTCGACCTTTCCGTTTAAAAAATAATCTGTTTTTAAATCGTACGCGCTACCTTAAACAATTACGACTATAATATATTACTAAATATATTATCACGCGTTTACAACGACCCGAATAAAACGTTGCGTACTAACAAAAAACTACGGTCTTTAATTATAAAAAACGATAACTCCTTACGTACCTTTTTTATTACTTAGAAAAAAGCTACTTAAAAAACTAGTAATTACACTTTTTCTAACTCGCAACGCATTTAAAACCTCCGCGCGGTCTTATCCCCCCGTTTCACCACCAAAATTAACGATCGTAAAACCCTCCTAGTCATTTACGACGACTTTATTTCCTTCCTTTTTTGACTCTCTAATCAAAACGCCGGCAAAATCACGTTCTAAAAACCAGCTGCCAAACCCTCCAACCACACCCTAATGCAACTAAATGCCCTCGATAACGACGACCCTGCCTACCTCTTTACCATCAAGCCACCTAGTAATACCCGTTACCTTATAAATAAAAAATTAACTGCCTTATACGACGTCGAAAACAAACACTTATAAGCGTCTTATAAAAAAAAAAAAACGCCGTTAACGTAAAGCCTACCTAAAATATAATTAACAAAGCCACTAAGTAAACCGTTACTAACTAAATAACAAAAAAACACCTATTACTACTATTACCGCTATTAAATCTAACGGCTCTAACAGCTATAACAACGAAAACTAAATTACTAATTAACTAAAAATAAAGCAAAATAAATAAAGTTTTAATAGCACTAACACGGGTCGAACAACTAACCTCTGCTATTAACGCCAATCTACTAAAAAGCCTTAAAATGGACGTTTTAAGCCCTAACGGGATAACAACACCTTAAAACTTAGGTGCTTTATTCAAACGGGGGTAATTACGGTATTTACCGATTTTACCTAATACTTCCAAATAGCTATACAGATTAGATAGCAAATAAAATAAAGGCGCACTATAAGTGCTGCAGCCGACCTGGCACCCCACCAAGCCTGGCCTTCCTTTCTGCACCTTTAATAATATTACATATTATAAGACGTCCCTGGAGCCCTGTCTTTACATAAGGCCCTCATCGTGACTAAAAGCATAATAATAAATGCGTAAAAGCCTTTTTTAAATTTAAATTAAAGATTATTATTTTTAAGATTATTACGGTTAAAAAAGAATTTATATTCTATAAAGGCGGCATATTATAAAAAAAGGCCAATCTTTATTATATTTACAGCAACGCGGGTAAAAGTAAGAGTTATAACGATTTAACCGCTAAAACTGCATACTAAACGGGAAAAAGCTTGATTTTTTTTTCCGTTTATACGCGATAACGGCAAGTTGATGCAAGACCCAAGGGGGCCTAGCCTACCCTGGAGGGTAGGGCACCTAGGGCTACCCTGGAGGGGTCTCTAGGGCTCACCTATAGATAGATGGTGCTGGCGCAGCCAGCCCACCCTCACCACCATACATCAATATACGCGTATACACCAAAATAGCCTACACCCCTTACATTTTGAATCACAAGTTAATCGATCGTTAGTAAGGGGTTATAACAATTAAAAAGGATACGTAAACTTATATTTTAATCGATTTTTTAGTTTTAATAATAAATAACGTTATTTACTCGTTATTTTTAGTAATGCTTTATTATTAACGATATAAAATCGCTTAAAAAAAAAAGATCTTTAAATTTTTACAACGTTGCTTGGTTTAATTTTAAACGATTTATAAAGGCTTATATAAATTGGCGATATAAAGAGTAATAAAACCGGTTTAATATAGTCGTTAATTATAACGGCGACGTTATTATTATATAGTATATTGCCTTTAACGGTAAAAGTAACTTTTTAGTTATTAAACCTAACTTTTTATTTAAAGATAAAAGGCTGTAAATCTATTAGCTAGATTTTAGCGATAGCGATAATATTTATTATATTAGGCTTACGTTAATAGGCCGGATTAAATAATATAATAATATTATTTATTAATACGAGCATTAGTTATAAAAAACGTTATTAAAGGCGGATATATATTAATATCTATATAGACCCGATTTAAATAAATATAGGTATAAAAAAACTACGAAGTTTAAAAAAATAAAAATATATTCGTTTAAACGAACGATTAGTTTATAATAATAAGTTATTTTAAAAAATGCTTATATAACGCGATAACGCAATACGTTAAAAACCGAGTTTCGTAAGTTTGTAATATAGCTTAGTAAAAAAAACGGCAAAAAGGATTAACGGAAAAAAATAAACTTATTAATAATTAAGCTTTAAATAAACGAATAAACTAAACAATATAGCTAAAAGCTATTATATTAAGCAGCGAAGCTAATAAACTATATTATAAAATTAATACTAAAAACTTATTATAAAGCAAACTACTATAAATATTCGTTAACGGACTTTATAACGTTTATAGTATTTGCGCAGAAAGCTATAAAGCGCGATATAAATAAAGCGAAAACGATTTATAAAACAAAAAGCTATTTTAATAACGTAATAAGCGTTAAGTTTAAAGAGGCGAATATTATAATACGAATATAAAGCGAAAAAAAGTAAAAAACGGTTAAAAAAAAAAGTTAAAAAAAAAAAAAAACGTAAGTATTAATTTAATAAACGAGCTTAAATAAGGATTAAAAATAAATAATAGTAAATAATTATAAAAACTACTAAATTATTACGTTATTAATAATAATAAAGGCTATAAAGCGCGATATAAATAAAGCGAAAACGACTTATAAAACAAAAAGCTATTTTAATATTGTAATAAGCGTTAAGTTCGGAAAGGCATATATCGTAATACGAATATAAAGCGAAAAAAAGTAAAAAACGGTTAGAAAAAAAGTTAAAAAAAAAAGGACGTAAATATTAATTCGGTAAACGAGCTTAAATAATAATTAAGGATAAATAATAGTAAATAGTTACGGAAATTATTAAATTATTACGTTATTAGTAATAATAAAATAAATAGCTAAATAACGGCGTTTATAATAATTTATAATCGGACAAGCCGTTGTTTATATAATAATTTAATTAAATAAATAGTTATATTTAAAATAACTTTTATACTATATTTTATAACAATATAAATTAATAAACGTTTTACGTTTTAGTTTTTATATTTTAATAGTTTATAATTTATTATTTAGTTTTATTAAAATGTTTTTATTACCGAAAAAATAAATAAACGAAGGCGAATTTTTACTTTTTTATAAGATAAAATTATTTAATAATATAATAAATAAGCCGATTTATTTATAAAATAACACTTTTATAATAAAATATATTAAAAGGTAAAAAAATAAAGCTTTATCGGCTAATTTAAAAAAACGACTGCAAATATTTTTACCGTTTAAAACCGGCTTTATTTTTATAGTAAACAGTTTAAATAAATTATTAACTAAGCTTTTGTTTTTTTATTCGCTTTTAGGACTTAAAAGGCAAAAAAATAAAGCTTTATCGGCTAATTTAAAAAAACGACTATAAATATTTTTACCGTTTAAAACCGGCTTTATTTTTATAGTAAGCAGTTTAAACAAATCGCTAATTAGGCTTTTGCTTTTTTATCCGCTTTTAAAACTATTAATTAAACTTTATAATATAAACTCGAATAAACGACCGGAATAAATAAAAATCGGTATATTTATTTATTTAGTCCTGTAGCTATTATTAATACCGTAGTAAATATTTAGCGGTTATATTACGTTAGGCATTTTTTTACTACCGTCGTTTAAATAAAAAAGCTTTTTTTATTATTTTTATATTATATTAACGAAAACACCGTTTTTTACAAAATATATATTAAACTATTTCGAAATTATATTTAATACGTTCGAAAAAAAAAACGATAATAAGATTTTAAATGTAAATATACGGTTTGCTATTAAAAAAACGTCGCGCTTTTCGGTTTTAGCGATAATAAAAATAATAATAAACGTTGCGATTTTGGATTTTAATAAAAAAGTTATAGTTTTAAAGCGATTAAACTTTTTAAACTTTGTATTAAATAATAAAAAAGCCGAGTACGTTTTTAAAACGTAAATAAAGTTATACGACGATTATTAAATATTAATAAACTAATATCGCCTATATTTTTGCTAAATTTACTTTACCGAACTAATAAAAATTTGCTCGAATAAGCTAAGTTTTAACGTTAAAAAAAGGCTTTTTTAACGGCTTTTATATAATTTTAAAACATTTATAACAAAACTGTTTTATAAAAACTATTAGCTAAATAACGGTTAAACGCAAGTTTATAAAAAATGTTAAAAAGATATAAAAATAAAAGTTCTAGAAAAATATCGCTTATAAATACTTTATATACCCTATATACACCTATATTTAAAAAAGTTATAAATACTTAATTTACTAAAAAAGCGATTTATAATTATTATTATCGCTTATAGTACTATTTAACGAATTAATATCAATACAATAAGCAAAATACCGGCGTTAAGGTTTTACCGTAAAGTAAAAAGTACTATATCGATCGTAGCGAACAACCTATACGTAATAACGAACGTATTTTTACGTTCGGTAAATATTATTTATAACGAAATAAAAGTCGTAATAATAACAAAAAAATAGCCTATTAAAAACATTTTATTCCGGTTTTAAGCATTAATATATTAAGGTTAAAGCGTGTTTTAAATTAATTACGGAAATATAACTATTTATATAAAAATATTAAAAATAACGAAAGGTTTTAATATAATTAAGGCAATAATAATATAAAAATGCCGGATAAACTATTTAATAATATAACTTTTATTTTTAACGTAAAAAAAAAAGGTATTAAACGAAGCGGTTACGTATTTAAAAACATTTTAAACATAGCCGTAACTATTAACGATTAAAAAATTAATTTTAATATTAATCGAAAAAAAAAAAACGACGCCGAAAATAACGAAAATATAAAAAATATTATTAATTCCGGGTTTAAATATTTTAGCTTCGAAAAAAAGCCTTTAAAACAAATTAATTAAATCACCTTTTTATAAACAGCGTTAAATATAAACCGCATTTATATAACTATAAACGAAAAAAAGTTAAATAATCGGAAGTTATTTAAAGTTATATACGGAAACGATTTTTTAAATATTTTCGATTTTTATTTATTTATTTAAATATTTTTTAAGCTTTTCCTATTTAATTACGGTAGTTTTAAAGTACTTTTAGATTTAAATATAATATAAAACAGTATTAAAAAGTTTTTTAGTTTTAAAATTTAAATAACGTAAAGGCTAAAATAATATAACGTAAAGTTTTCGATATATTTAGTATTTACGTTTATAGTATTTAATAAAATTATACGTAGTAATAACTTACGTATTATTAGTTTTAAAATTAAAAAGTCGTTTTTCGACGCCGTTAAAGTTATATTTAAATATATTATAAAAAAAGAACTAAAACAAAACGTAAAAGACTTAAATAACTATAAACTTATTACAAACTTACGAATAAAAACGCTATTAAAAAAGTTAAAGTTTTATAAATACTAACAGTTTTTATTAAATAAAAAAAAAAATAAAACAACGTAATTAACTATAAATTATAATAATTACATATAGAATGCTTATTATTTAGTTTATTTTAAATCTTAATAATTTTAACTTATTTATTTACGTAAAAATTTCGAACAAATTTAAAAGCAATACGGATATCGGTATATACGCTAAAAAGCTAGCGAAAGACTTTAATAAGCGGCGACGGCGTATGCTAGTATTAATATAATAAAACGCCGTAACTACGGTTAAATAGTTTTATTTCTATATTACCGCATTTTTTAATCAATTTACGCAATATCGTAACTAAAACGAGGCGTTTAGGCTAATTAATTACTATTTTAAGTCGATCGAAACGAATTAAAAGCAGGCTTTTTACTTGTACGGATTTTTATAATATTTTAAAAATATAGAAATAAACACTTTATTATTTAAAGTTTTAAATATAAACGATAAAATACTGCGATAACGGATTATAAATTAAACAAACGAGTATTTTTTTAAAAATTTCGACGAAAAAACGTTTAAAAAGCTAGCTAAATAAAGTAATAACCGTAAAAAGCCGTTTAATAAACTCCGTTTATCGCTTACGGCTATAAAAAAAAAATAAAAAAATAAAAGCTATTATATTATAATAGCTTTATAAAACTATAAATATATATATATTTGTTTTAAATATTATATTAAATTAAAACGAAAATAAGCTATAAAAACGATTGCAAACGGCGATTAGTTAATATTTTACCGCTTTTTATATTTAAAACCTTTTAATAAAATAATAAGTATTAACGAAAAAAACGTATTAATAATTAAACGTAATTATTTTTAAACAACTTAATAAAATTTAGCAATAATTACTGCCTTATAATATAATTATAATTTTATTTTTATTTTTATAAAAGCCCGGATTTTTGCTTTAATTTATTATATTATAAACTACGTAATAAAGCTTTATATATTTACGTTATTAAAACTTGCAAATATTATAAGCTTTTACGATAATTTATAAAAAAACTAATTTTTATTCGTAAACGATAATAATAAAAACAACCGAATAAAAAGTTTTATAATTTAAGTTATAAACTAGGTTTTTACGTAAAAAAAAATATTAATATTTAACGTTTATAATTATATATTTAATTACGAATTTTATTTTTATTTTATAACGAAGTTTTAATATTAATTAAATTATAATATAGTTTATTAAATAGTACGTCGAAAATAGCCAAGTTTATAAATACGTATTTATAATTATAAAAACGAACGGCAATAGTAATCGTTTTAAAACCGTTATATTTATTCCGTAAAAAAAAATAAAGCCGTTAATACTAAACGTATACACGTAAAAAAAGCCGTTATTAAAAAAACTTTGCTTATAAAACTATGCCTATTTTATAATAATAAAAAAACGCCTAAACGAAAAGTAAAACCGGCTTTATTATATAATTTCGAAAATCTATTTATTAATTCGGGCTATTATTAAAAAATCCGAAACTAAAAAAAAGAACTCGCGTTATTTATTTTTTCCGAACGACTACCGTTCGAAAACTATAATAACAATACGTATTAATAAAAATTAATAGTTTTATTAAGTTTATTTGTTTTTTAAAAAAAAAATTGTTTTTATTATATTAATCGGTATCGAAAATATATAAAATAATACTAAATCGAAGCTATAACTATAAATCTTAAATATAATAAATAATATAGCTATTATATAAAAGTCTTACGCCGATATAAAGCTTAATAAAAAGCTTTTTAATAAACGTTATTATTAGGATATTAACGTTTTTAAAAATATTAAATATAATTAAAAAATCGAAAACGAAATAAACGATAATAAAGAAAATAATATAAATAGTTAGCTTAATTATAAAAACGAGGTATATAATATTACTTTTATATAATATTTTAAAAAAGCGATAAAAAATTTAGCGTAAAATATATTTATAGCTTAATACGATAGTACGAAAAATATATTAAAATTAATAAATATAGGCCCGTTATATTTATTCGAAAACGTTAGTTTTATCGATATATAATTAAAAAAGTTTTTTATATATTATAATTTAGTAAAAAACGAAATAAATAACGGTATAATCGGCGCGGCCGTTAAAATAGTAATAAAAAATTAGCGCGGAAAGCTCGAAATATTAGCAATTAAAAAAAAATACGAATAGTTATATAATAACGAAAACGGGCCGGTAAATAACGATTATAAAAATTTAAATATAAACGACGATATATTAAAAATAAACGACGGCGGTAAATATATAAACGACCGATTTTTAATACGAATAAACGTTATAACGAATATACGCTTTATTAAAATAACTAAAAAAGAATATCGTATTTATAAATAAAATAAAACGGCAAGTATTATTAAAACGAAATAGGCTTTAAACGAAAAATAAAAAATAGTATTCGATATTATTACGGGATATATAATAAAAATTAATAAATAACGGCGTTTAAAAAAAAGGGCTAAAATATAAATCGAAAATACTAAAAACGACTTAATTAAATGCCCGCAATTTTTTATATATTTTTTTTAAAAAAAAGGTATAAAAAAAAATCAAATAATAAAATTTGCCGTCGAAATATTTGTATTAAAAGACAAAATATAAAAAATTAAACTAACGGCAATTAACGGCGCCGTAACCGCAAATATTAATAATATAACTATATATTCGGTATTAAATATTATCGTATATTTAAAAAATAGCGAAACAAACGTAATAAAAGCGGTTAATAATATATAAAAGCTTATAAACAAAAAACAGCTTTATTAATAAAAAATCGATATATTTGTAATCGATAAAATTAATATAATATTTAATAAAAACCTATATTTTATAAACTAGTTTTTATAAACCGCGAAAAAAAATATAAACGATAACGATTTGTTTAATAATTTACCGATCGTATTATTAATAAGTAATTTTTATTAATTTAAACTAATTTAAGCTTTAAATATGCTATTTTTTAACGTATAGTTAATAAATAAAAAGCGATTTAATATAATAAATTCGGTTTATTTTACCGGCTATTATATATAGCTTAAATTTAATACTATTATTAATTTAAACGAATAAATACGAGCGACCGATAAAAAATATACTACGTTTTTTAATCGATTACGCTAAAATAAACAAACGTTTAAAAACTAATATACGTTAAATAATAAATATGTAAATAAATTATAACTTTATTTAAAAACTATTCGATAAAAAATTATTATAAAACGAAATATAAACAAATAAAGTTTTAATTTTTAAATTGCTTTTAATTACGCGAAAACAAAAAATAAATATATTTATATTTTTTTATTTAAACATTAAAACTAAAACCTAAACTTCGCAAATATATTATTATTAACGTATAATAATAATAATATAAATACGTTAAAAATAAAAATGCCGGCGTATTTTATATACGTTTAAAATATGCTTATAAATATAATAAACAATATTTATTAATTATTAAAAATCGTAAACGGGGTAAAATATATAGCCGTAAGTTTTATTTTATAGTTTAAAGCTAAAGTTTATAAAATCGGCTTTAATATATTTATTTTTACAAAACCGCTTACGGTATTATTATTTTTTAGCAAAATAACGAAAAACTACTAAATAAAAAGGTTACTAAACGGTGTTATTTTTATATTTCCTAAAAAACACGGTAATAAAAAAAAAAAAACAAAAATAATAAAGCTAATAACGTTAAACTTTTATTCGATAAAAGGGGTTAATACGCAATTTTTAATTTCGCCGTTATTATTTATAAAGCTTAAAAAAAACGTAAAATAAAATTAAAGTAGTTTTTAATAAGCGGGATTTTATAAAAACGTATATTTAGCTATTATAAATAACTACTTTATTTAGTTTTTAATTATTATAAAAAATAAATTAAATAAATTAAATAAATCTAAAAATATTACCCGAAATAGTTTAAGGTTTAATATAACTAAATATATTAATAAAATATACGTTAGCCGATTTTTATAAATTATATTTAAAGTAATTATTATAATATAAATTATATTTAAAATAGCTATTATAATATAAAAAAAATTGCGGTATATTTATAAATTAATATAAAAAAGCTTAACGGTTTTAAAAATAACCCGGAATAAAAATTCGCTACTATATTACTTAATAGTAACTATTTAAAGTCGTTATTTTAAAACGAATTTATTAAATAATATAAATTTTTAAATTTGCTTAATTAATTAATTAATTTATTATATTATTTTAACGCGTAGTAATAACGAATAAAAAGCAGCGGAACTACTACCGTTAACGATTACGCTAGTTTTCGGCAGTTTTATAATACGTTATACGGTTTATAATATAGCAGAATTATTATCGGGAAAAACGTTAAATACGAACGATTATTATAATAATATATAAAGTAATATAAGCGACGAAATAAAACGGGTTTTTATTATACCGTTTAGATATAATTACGAAAAATAGTGCTTTTTTTAAATATCGGCCTAAAATAATAAAGTTACGATTAGATATTAGCTTTATTAAAATAAAGTTATTTACGTACTTTGTTTATTTTTATACGTATAAATATCGATTTTTATATACCGACCTTTTTATTTATAACTTTAATTACGAATTAATTTTATTAAAAGATTATTTGTTTAAATAGCAAAATAAACATATTAAAGGTTATATAATAACTTTTATAACGATATTTAAAATTATCGTTTATTTTTAAAATATATATTTACGAAACTATATTAATAATTAGGCTTAGTTACTAAAAATAAACACGGTTATTAAAGGTTTAATCGAATAAAGCACCGATATTTTTTTATAGTATCGTTTTATAATCTATTTTTAACTATATAGCGATATGCTTTAAATATATAGTAAATACGACGCGGATTTTTATACGGGAAAGTTTTAATTCGATCGATTTCGAATTAAACCGCTGGCGTAAAAGCTATTATATTTTGTAAACCGATTACGCGTTTTTAAACATAAATTAAAAAACGATAATATATTTGCGTATAAGATAAAAGGCGATATTATTTTTGTAAGTATTATTAACTTTTAGCTATTCCGTTTAGTTTATATTAATAAAAGAATTTAAGTAAATTTTGTTTAAATAGAGTATAAAAAATATAAATCGGTTTATTGCTTAATATCGTAAAAAGCTTTAGTTCGAAGCGTTTATTTATTTTTATTTTAGTATATATATAGAGTTTGGATTATTATATAATTATTAAGTTATAAGGACTATAAGCGACGTATTTTTTACGTTAATTCCGGCTTAAAAGCATTTAATTTTTATCCTTTTATATTCGACTTTATTTAAAACGCTAATATAAAAATGTTATTTTATAAAGTTTTTATTTAAAATATATAAAATCGTTAGCGATAAAAAAGGAAATATATCGACGCGATAATTTATTATATTAGGTTAAATAACTTATTTAATTTAAAAGCTTAAAGTCGGATTGCTAAAATTGCTTATATATATTAGTAAATATTTAAAATAATTAATATATTAAATATTTACTAGTACGATAAAATATCGTTGCGCTTATTAAACGTTTATAACGATTTTAAAACTATATTAATTAAATAGTTTTATTTTATACGCGTTTTTTAAACCGATACTTATATAAAACACTAAAGTATATATAGCTAAATTCGGTAATATAATAATTTAAAGGCTAAAATAAAACTTATTATTAAAGCTATACTAATTAATAACAAAACTAGTGTTATTTATTAAAAAACGTAGCTTAAATCGTAAATATCGCGGGCGCTATTTTAAAATAGGCATACCCGAAAGCATTTAATTCTATAAACTCTAAAGTAGCTGTTTTTTAACTCGTGCGGAAACCTTAAATAAGGCCTATGACTTAATTAAACGCCGTATTAAAATTTGGGACCTAGCACCGTTTAGCGGGGCCTTATGTTATTAAATTAAATTTAAAGTTTCTTTATTTTTAACCTTTTTAATACTAAAAATTACCGCTTTTTGTTTTTATTATTGCCGTTGTTTTTTAATCGTTTTTTATAATATTAAATAAATAATTAATTTAATAATTAATTTAATAATTAATTATTTAATTAATTATAACTTGCCCTCGTCCTTTTTGCATTTGTTTTTTCGGTGTCGTAATATCGTTATTTAGCTTTAATACTTTTAGTATTAAGGCAATATAAGCTACGCTCGCTAAAATAAAACGTATTAAAACCAAAGTAAAAGCTATAATTACTTAATTAATTAATTAATTAAATAATTAACTAAGTTAATACAAATATTAGCGTTAAAAGGCTAAAGTTTATAAAGCCGAAGCTTTAATTTTAGCTATAACTGCAAGTAGTGCTGTAATTAAAAATAGTGCTAAGCCTGTACGTAATATCTAGTTATTTACGTATAGTTTAAATATCTAGTTAGAATATTTATAAAATACGAGACTTAATCGAATAAATTTGACTTTAAGTATTTTATTAATATATATAAATAACTTTAAACTACTGCTAAAACTACTATTAAAGCCAATATTATAGCTTTAATTAAAGTATTATATTTTAGCTAATTATAGTTTATTTCGTTATATATGTAATACTAATATATATAAATAGAATTAACAAGTAAAAAAAAAGCGCAAAGCTAAAAAAATAGCCGAAAAAAAGGTTATAAACGAGGGCCTTAGCTAGGTTAAAGCTAAAGACAATCGCTTTAATTATACGGCGCGCTAAATAAATCGTTTTATTTATTTAGTTTAATTTAACTTATTTAGTTTAATTTAATTTAATTTATACGTTTAATTTAATTTAATTTAATTTAAACGTTTAACTTAATTTAACTTAATTTATACGTTTAATTTATTTAAAAGCATTTTTTATATAGTTTTTAGAAAAATAATCGTATTAAAGTTACGTTAAGAGATATTGTCCGTAAAAAAAGATCGAAGTTGATTTTTATAAATATAAAATGCTTTACGGTTAATTAATAGCATTTTATCGCTATTTTTAAAAAAAGACCTTCGCCGCTAATCTCGTACGTATTAGTTATTTTTAAACTAAACGTATAATATTAACTTAAATTAAAAATAGCTTTACCGTTATATAAAGTCTAACGAAAATCTCGCCGATTTGCTCGATTTGTAAGTTATTAAAAAAAATACGGCCTTATTAGCTAAGATTTGTTTTTAGTTCTTTTAAAACCGTTTTTACTTTTTTTTTGTATATACGAAAAAGATTATTAACGGCGAAAGGTTAAAAGCTTTTACTAAATACTACTGCAAGCGTAAGTTCATTTTATTATATATTTTATAAATACCTTTAACTAGGTATAAACGATTAATAAAGGTTTTAATTAAAACTATCGTATATATTTAGCCTAATTTAATATATTAGCATAATTCGACGCTTTTTAAATTCTTTTTATTTTAACGTATAAAACCTGCCAAATTAAAACAATTGTTGCTAATTATAATTATAAAGCTTTAAATATAGCTAACTTTTAAATCGGTACGTTACGCGCGTAAAATTAAACAAAACCCTATATTAAAAAACAAGGTTTAAATTTAACGCATTAAGCGCTATATAGCGATACCGTTATATAATAACTTCAAAAAAGTTACGTAAGTTTTATTTATTAACCTTAATATTATATTATTATTCTAAGTTATTCGTTAAAGTTATATATTAATATTTAATTACCTATATAATAGCCGCAAACACTTTATCAAAAAAACTACTATCGTCCGACTTTTTAAAGCCAAAAAAGCTAAAACCATTAAGCAATTATTTGTTTATACTTAAATACCGGCCTTCCTTTTTAATAAATAATTATACCGCTTAGCCTATTTATATTAAGCCTTTAATCGTTGTATTTGCTATCGCTTTTTTAATCGTTTTATTGTAATATTTGTTTTTTTTTAGTTCGGTTTGTTTTATTTTATTATTATTTCGAGTATATACTAAAATCGGCTAGCGTTATTTGGTTTTTTTTTTCCTATTTTAAAATACCTTTTGCTTTTTTTATTTTATTTTATTAAATATAATTATTTTTTTTAATAACTTAAACATATCTTGTTACTGTTTTTGTATTACTTATAATTTAATTAGAATAAAATAAAAGCGTTAAAATAAATAAGTACTTTTTACAAAAAACAGCTTTAAAAGTCTTTAATATAAAATCGACGGGATAAAAGGTTTAATTTTATCCGTATTTTGATTTAAACAGCTAGTAACCGGGTTATTACTAAAGTAAATAAAATAAAGTTTTTAACGACGTTTTTAACTTTCCTATTTTTTTAACGTAACCTTAATAACTTAAAAGCTAATAAAATAACGGGACTATATTATTACTTGCAGTAAATAGATTTAAGTTCAAATATAAACCTTTATAAAATATATTCGTTATTTATTGCCTTATATAAGTATATTAACTTTAAATATTAACGACTTATGCTTTATAGCTTAAATTTAATAATTTAGCTTAATACTCTTTAATAATATTTAGTTCGTTAACTAAATACACTTTGATTATCGTTTTAATAAATATTATAGTTTATAGTTTAAATTTATATTTAAAACTTGCTAAAAAGCATAACCGACGTACTTTCAACTTTTTAAAAAGCTATCGTAATAATAATATCGTATAAAGATTTAAAATATATAATATAAATACTAATATTTAAAAAGTCGTTAAAATCGGTATATTAATTTCTAGTTATTAAATATACTAAAACGTTCGTTTTGCTTTAAAGATTACGATACGAGTATTAAGAAATTCGTAAAAAATTATCATTATCGTCGTTAATTAATTAGCGACTAAAGATTTTTAAATAATAATTAAATACTTACTATAGTATAAAAACAATAATACGAATTAAAATGCATATTTAACACTTTTAAAGACTTGCCGCATTTTATCCCTTATATAATGCCTAAAAAATCGAAATAAAATAAAGAAAAATTACTAGCAATATTATCGTATATCGAGCTACACTATTTATAAATTTAAAGCAAAAATACTTAATAAACGGGATATAATAAAAAAAGGGGTAGATTTTTATAATTTTTATTATAATAACGGCTTTCGGCTTTTAATATATCGTTAAATATCGTCGCTGCTTAAAGCGAACATTAATTAATTTTAATTTCTTTAAACTACTTAAAGCGCGTTTACTACCTAACTTAATACATATAACCTATTTTTAATTTTTAATCTTTAACCTTAAATAAATTTTACATCGTAAAACCTATCGCCGACTTTTTAATTTTAACTTTTTTATTACTTACGTTTTATTTTACAAATTGCGTGAATTATATTTAAGCTATTTCGTAGCCGAAACCCTTTTATTACCGTTGTTTTTTTTTCTTTTACGTTATATATTATCCTGCTATTACCATTATGCCCCCTTTTCGCTTTTTTCGCCGACGTAACCGTTAAGCTACTATTATTTAAATTAAGCGTAAAGCCCGTTTTCGCGCTCGTAAACAGTTTATTAAAAATCGTAACGTAAAAAATATGCCTTAGTTACGGTAGTCACCTAGCTAGCCACCTGGCACTGCCAGGTAGGTTGACGGATTAGATAGCTGATTAGATAAGGGACGCACTATAAGTGCTTCAGCCCACCTGGCACCCCACCAGGCCTGGGCTTCCCTTCTTCACCTTTATTAATATTACAATATTGAGTCAACCTTTGGAGCCCTGTCTCCATAACAGGCCTCATCGTCACTGCCTTAAAATAATCCTTTTTTTAATGCCGATAAAAATTATTTTAATTTTAATAATTAATAGTTTAACGACTTTATAACTGTAAATATTACTACTTTTTTTCGTATTGTCCCTCGATATTTTTTGCTTTTATTATATTATTTTTTATATTAGACCTTATTTAATACTTCGTTTCAATTAACGTAAGCGTGTTTTAATTAAATATTTTTAAAAGTTTAACCTCGTCGAGTTAAACTAAATACTTTGCTAAATACGCGAAAATATTAAGTACTATATTAACCCCTTTAATAAAATAAAGCAGATTTAAAAAACTGTTTCAAACGAAAAACTTTTTATTTTTAAAAAGCTTAAGCAATTAGTAAATTATTAAATTAACGACGAGCTTTTTTTAAAAAACGACGAAAAATAAGAATTTAATAACGAAAATAGCGATAGTAAAAAAAACAAATTTAATAACCTTATTTTTATTTCGATTAACGCTTTTATACCCGAGTTATAACTTATTACTAAACTTGTCGCTAAAATTTATACGCTTAAAAGTATTATAAATACGGTTTACCGTATATTTTAAACTATCGAAAATAAATCCGTTACCGTTAATTAATAATATAATTTAATTTGGCTTTTTAATTTTTATAACGCTTTAAGTATTTAAGCTTAAATTAATAATATATTAAATAATATATACCGTAATTTAATATAGATTTTTAAAGAATATATTAAAAACGATTTAGCCGTTTATAATATAGCTTCGTTATTTATAACTATCGGTATTTTAAAAAAAGCAACATATTAACGTGTTTTTTTTTTAAAATAAAAAAAGCTTTAATTTTTTTTACAGCCGAAAAACTTTTTTTGATTTAATAGTTTATAAATACTATACTAGTTTAAAACTTTTATTTTTTAAACTTTATAAACTACGTTTAAAAATTTTTATTATCGGTTTTAAAAAATGCTATATATTTCGGTATAGCCGAGTTTATTTTCGAGCTTAAATACTTTTAATAGTTTAAAGTTTAGGCATTATTTATTTATATAATATTTAATTATTTTATATATTATTAAAGCAAGAAATATATAAATAAGCTATATTTTTTATCCGATATAATATATTTTAAATATACCTTTTCGGTATATACGTATTATTTTACTAATTTTAAAAATCTAAATCCCCGATTTTATTACAAATAAATTATAAAAATATAGATTAAAAAACGCTTTTTATTTAAACGCGGTTTATTCGAAATATAGTTTAAAAGTTTAATTATTTTTCGTATCGAGCTTATATTTTCTACGTATAAAATATTTAAAAAACTATTCGTTATAAAGTACGTTTTTACGGGATTTTTACCTATAAAAAACGTTTTAAAAAACGAAAGCTTATTAATTAAAAACTATTAAATATATATTTATTAAAATAATTTATTCGGTTTTTTAAACGGCGTTTAATTTAATTACGTTTATTTAAATGCCGTATTATTAAAAAAAATACTTTTAAATAAATTATTAACCTGGTTATTATTATTTATTATAAGCTAAATATCGGCTTTAAACGTATTTTGCCTATTATTTAGATAATTTTTATTCGCGGCAAACTTAAAATATTCGAGTTTATTCGACCGGTTTTAATCGATTTTTTTAACCGTAAAAACATTCCGGTTTTTATTATATGTTTTATTTTATTTACTAGCGGCTTTAGTTTATATCGTACGATATATAAAAATATTATAAATATTTACTATTTTATCGCCTTTTTCCGTAAATCGGACCGATTTAAGTAAATAAACGTAATATTTTTTACTTTCGGTCTTTATACGTTTAATAATAATAACGTTTAATAATAAATCGGTAGTAAGTTTTATTAATTAAAAAAGGGCTATATTGTTATTATTAACGGTATAAATACTTTTATTTCCGGTTTTATTTTCGTTTTAGTTAAGGATTTTTTACAATAGTAAAATAATTTAGGTTTTTATTGTTTTACGGTTAAATAAAGCTATTATATATATAAAGCGATTTTTATCGGCCGAAATAATTTTAAATACGATTTTATTAGCGTTTAATATAAAAAATTTTATTATAAAATTATAAAACAAAAATAATAAATAGCTATTTAACGGATTTAAAAAGCTAAAAACGATAAAGCGGTTAAGTTTAAATTTGCCGTAAATACGTTTATATTATTATCGGTTTTTTAACGTTTAATATAATTAAAACTCGATCGGCTAATATAATATATTCCGAGTTTGTTAGTTTAATTAAAATGTTATATTTATTAATTATAAACTAAATATTAATACCGACCGGAAATATAATTTATTACAAGCTTTTACGTATTTTTCTTTTTTGCTTTAATTAAAGTAATATTTAATTATTTAACTACGTTTTTTAGTATTCTTTTATTAAATACGGTCGATAGTTTATTATAGCTTTTTTTTATTTCGTTTTTAACTAAAAACGTATAGTTATTTCGTTAAAACAGCTTTTTTTCGCGTTTTAATAAATATTTTTAGGCTTAAACTAATGTTTTTATTCGGTAACGGTTACGATATTAACTTTATCGATATTTTTATTAAAGTATTAATTAAAAATATTAAATCGAACTTTTTACTAATTATAAAATATTTTCTTTTAAAAAAAAAAAAGACCGAAAATTTTTTAAAACGTAAATTAAATATAGTTATCGATTATTTTAGCTAATTATAAACGTAATTATTTAAGCGGTCGTTAATCGTCGAAGTAAATTTATCGAAACCGTTATCGCTATTTAAATTTTTATAAATACTAATAGCATTATAGCGATCGAAAGCGGTTTAAATATAATCGAAACTATTATAACCTTTTAAAATATTAAAAACATTAAAAATTTAACTTTCGTTATATAGTTTTTTGCGTTAATAACCGTAAAAGTTAATAAATATAAACTATAAATATTACGTTTAAATATTTATATCGGCTTATATTATAATAATACTATAAACGAATATAATTTCGTTTTTATTGTTATGATTATTATATTTAAATTAAAATATAAATTATAAAAAAAGTTGTTTATATTATTAATTATCGCTTATTAAAAAAAGATCTTTTCGTTTAAAAAAACTTTACGTAAAATATTTGGTTTATATTATTTAATACTTATAAAAACTTATATTTAAAGCTTATAAAATAAATAAAAACACTTTATTAAACAGTTTCCGTTTTTTTTTCGTTAATATTATAAAGTAAAAACGAAATACCCGGCTTTAATATAACCTTTAATAAACCTAAAAATATTAACAATATTTTCGTTATTAACGATAATATATATATTAACGTAAATTTGTTTAAAAAGTTTAAAAAAAAAAGTAATTATCGGCTATAAACTTTTTTTTAAAAAATCAACGATATTAGCTAAGTTTTATAATATATTATCGGATATATACTTGTTATTATATAATTATATTATAATTATTATAAATACGTTTTAGTTTTTTAAATAATAAAAAAAAGTGTTTTAAAACGATCTATAAATGGCTAAACTTTTATATTTATTTTTACTTTCTATATTTTTTTTGTTCTTTATTTAAACGTTTTTCGGCTTTATTTCTATATTAACGCTAGCTTTATTTTTTATTTATATAATATAAATTTGCTATAAATATTATTAGTTTTTAACGTTTTTAGCTGCCCGATATATAAAAAGGCGGCAAATAAGTATCGAGTTTAATGTTTTATTATTTTAAGTTTATACTATATAGCCGTTAAATTCGATTTTTTTCGTTAGTATTTGTATTTTATAGAGTTTTTTAGGATATAATTATACCGCGTTAACTTTAAATAAACAGCGTTAGCGAGGCCGAAAAAAATTAAGTATATAAACCTAGTTCGAATCCCGGTTACGGACGATATATAAACAATATAAAAATAAAAATAACTAAAATTTTATTAATTATACCTTTTTATAAAAATACGGGTAAGCGAATAACGAAATAACGTAGCTAGTATATTATATTTAATAGTACGGACGATAACTAGCCCCCGATTAATCGATATAATCGCTTCGATTATATTTTTACTTATAAAGCTATATAAGGTTTGTTATTATACGTTTAGTTCGTAATTAAATATAATTAATAATTTAGGTTTTAGTACCTTTTAGGTTTTTATATTTGTTTTATTATTATTCGCCTTTAATAAAACAAATTACTTAATCGGATTATCGATTTTACGCCTTTAAAGTCTAATCATTATCGGTTTATTTCAAATTACGCCTTTTATACTATATATAATCTCTTTTAATAAAAATAAAAAAAATGATTAAACTATTTTTAACGATTTCTTTTTTAAAGCCACTTAATATTATAAAGTTCTAAACGTTAACTAGGATTTTAGATTGATATAATTTTATTATTTAATTAAAAATTTAGCTAAATATATAGTGTTTTTAGTAATATAGCTCCCGTCGTACTGTTTTCGGTTAAGCCTCGTTAGACCCGAACGGAGATATTAGAGCAAATACCGGGCAGAGTAAGGATTGCCCGACTTAAACCGGATTTTATTATCGGATTTTATTGTTTTTTTTTTCTAGCTTTAGAATAAGCTTAAATAAGCTTAAACCTAAAGGCAGTACCCGGACCTAGCACCGTATTAGGTACTATTTTTATGCTTAAATAAGCTTGTTTTTTATATTTAAATAAGCAACTTAAGTAGGCATTAGCTTAAATGGGCACCAGCTCTAATAGGTACTAGCTTAAATAGGCTTTAAGGTTTTTTTTTTATTTAGTTTATATATAAGTAAGCGGTTTAAATAGGCTTTTATACTTATATATTAATATAAGCAGCTTAAATAAATAACTTAAAAACCGATTAGCAGGTATTTTTAAGCTCGAATAAGCGAAAAAAAGGTTTTAATAAAACCTAAACTTAAAGATAAATACCTACTTACTAACTACTAATATTTTTATATTAATTTAGCAGCCTTAAAAACTCCCGGATATTAACGGCTACGATTAACGTAGTATTTATAGATACCTAGAACCTATTTATTTATTTATTTCTACGGACGGCCTTTCGACTTTATTTACTTTTTACTTAACGGATTTATAAAACGGGAATTAAACTAGACGGAAATAAAGTAATTAGTTTATATGTTTTTTTAAAATAAAGAAGCATTTTATTGGTTTTTCTATATAGCTAGCCTTTAACGACGGGCTAAATAAATACGTTAATAAAAAAAAAGATAAAATTATTTATAGTTAATTAAATGTATTAAAGTTAGTTTTAATAATATTAGATAATAATTAAATCTATTATTAATTAATTACGACTTATATTATAATTAATCGTAACGTAATTTATACTAAATTCTAGCTTTAATTTAGCATTAAAATAACGGTAAATCAGTTATAATTTTGCTATTAAATTATTGTTTAGCGGTAGGAATTTTTAACGTTTAAAATTTCTAACGTTTAAAACTTTCTTAACGGTTAAGGCCTCGTAGCGGACGGATTTAACTAGTAATAGTTAAGATATAATACGCGGTTCGGGCGTTGGGAAATTTCACCAGTAAAAATGCTGCAAATTTGCTGCAATCTGGGTCCAGCCCCCACTGGTACGGTAATATCAAAATACATTCCGTGATATACGAAAGCGAGGGAGATTCTAAAACCCCTCCCTAAGCCACGGTATAGTTCCAGCTTTACTCAGTTCTAACACGCCTTTTTTGATGAAAGCCTTAATGAAAGTATGCTATTTCAGCGAATACAATGTATGCTTTCACGATGTGCAATCGGGATCCGGTATTATGTAATACTGAAGTCGGGTTTGACCATCTCCGCCCCCCTCAACTCAACATCCTCGTCGGCCGTTGATGGGCGATTCAATGTTACTATCATCGCAACTGTGAAGCAATGAAGATCGTTTTCTTAATGCTCAGCTATATCACAACTCACTGATGATTCACACAAGGTGAATCTTGGGTACATGTGCCCGGCTAGGATTTATCAATAGTACAAGTACGTGGATGTAGGTGATAACACATGTTTTCCGAAATTCGTAAAGTCTCTTTCCATCAGCTACTAAGGTAGGTACTCACAACACTTTACTTCTGGGTGTTTGGTGCGGTGTGCGGGCTATCATATGCTCACCTGCAGTCAGGTATAGACAGTACCTAAGGTAGTAGGTATAGGTACCTTAGGTTCAGGTTACCGCTGGCGCTGATCTGCAGCGTCCAATCGGAGCGCACGTGCCCGCGCCCGGCATCCAATAGAGCCTAAGGTAACCAAAGAAAATGCACCTCGAGTGGACTTGGGCGGATTGGGTTTTTCTTGTGCTTCGACCAGTCCATATCGTCTCTCTGGCGGCTTGCTTGCGTCGCGCCGAATTGAAACTCAGTTATACCAACCACAGCACTAGGTAGACACACATTCAAATGAATGTACTAGACACTTAGTACTGGCGCTCAGCTCTCCGTGACCCGCCGACGTCATGAAATTTGCGAAAGAGCTCGAGCAGGACCTCGTCCCGGGTGAGTGCGATGTTACGCGACAACAGCTGTGACAACAGCAATACCGGTTGCGGCCAGTTGACCTCGTTGGCTAATGTACGACACTTGAGCAGAATGGAGGATCAAGTATCTCAACTACAAGGCTGGCAAGAAGTATGTCAAAGGTGTGGCGAGGGCGATCAATCGCGCCAATACCGGCGTAGGGCGGAAAAGCGAGAACTTACCACGCCACGAGGTCCCGTCCTTCTTCTATAGCCCCTTCTCACGCCACCAGCGCTCAGCTGAGCTGCGGTCGGGCAGATTTGATGAAGGCGATAGCCTCACCTCCGCACCAGCGCCTGTGGGACGAACCCCGCGCTCAGAACGCGGAGCTGTCCCTACACTCGGTGAACAGGAATCGTTGACTAGGCTGTCAAGAAACCGAAGCAACTATGGGAGTACAAGTGTGACTCCCGTTAACGACACAAACTTGACTAGGCTGGACAGCCGCCAGACAACATTCGAATTGCCCGGTCCAGCCATTCAGGAGCCTCTTGAGCGCGACGAAGGTGCCCACTCATCACGAGGGTCTATGATGACACGCTTGACGCCCCAGCGCAGTGCGTCTGCGGGATCACCAGCTATCATGAGGCCACAGGTAGCAACATTACCGCGCTCAGGATTGTCGTCCCAACCCGCACCCTCTCCTGGCGGGTTGCGTCGCTTGTTCTCTCACGATCAACGGTTGGACAGGACTGAGAGCGCCAAGATTGGCCATGCTATGGAGACCATCGACACTGTCAGACAAAGAGAGAGAGAGTTCTTCGGTTTTCTGGACAACGAACTTGAAAAGGTGGAAACATTTTATCGCCAGAAAGAGACACAAGCTGGCGCTCGTCTGGAAGCTCTACGTGAACAACTTCACGAGATGCGAAATCGCCGAAGCCAGGAGATCGCCGAGCTTCGAAGGCGCAAGGAACAGGCCAATGGAGCGGGAAACGGGCATATGGGGAGCTCTTCCGGTGTTGACCAGCATAACAAGTGGATCAACCCCATCACATCAAAACTGTTCAAGCCCGGTGCAAATTCCAAGGCATTGGCCAAGATGCCTCAGACTCCGCGCGTCGGGCCGAATGCTATTGATGCTACAAGAGACTATATCAGGAGACCTCACGAACATGAGGTACCCTACAGAACTGCCAAGCGCAAGCTGAAGCTCGCCCTCCAGGAGTTCTATCGCGGGCTTGAGCTGCTCAAGGCGTATGCCATTTTGAACCGAACAGCGTTCAGGAAGCTCAACAAAAAGTACGACAAAGCCGTCAATGCTAGACCACCTCTACGATACCTGAACGAGAAAGTCAGCAAGTCGTGGTTCGTCACGAGCGAGGTGGTCGATGGACACATCCGCGCAGTCGAAGATCTCTATGCGCGATACTTTGAGAAAGGAAACCACAAAATGGCAGCTGGAAAGTTGCGACGCATGACTCGACGGCCAGGCGATGAATCTGGCATTGCCTTTCGCAATGGAATTTTAATCGGAGTGGGTGCCGTACTGACCATCGAAGCGGCCACTTATGGGGGTGAGCTGCTTTTCGACCCAGATCCCATGGTCCGGTTACAGACAAGTTACCTCTTGCAGATATACGGTGGCTATTTCCTGATGCTCACTCTTTTTGCTTATTTCTGCATTGACTGCTACTTCTGGACGGCCAATAAGATCAACTATCAATTCATTTTCGAATTCGATCCCCGACACCAGCTCGATTGGAGGCAGCTTGCTAGCTATCCAAGTTTCTTCCTCTTCCTCTTCGGACTCATTGCTTGGTTGAACTTCACCCGCTACGGCGACAGCGAGCTCTGGCTATACTTCCCGGTCATCTTGATAGGCGTTTCTTTAATCATCATTCTACTCCCCCTGCCGATCTTCTGGCATAGGAGTAGACGCTGGTTTGCTTACTCACATGTGAGTTTCCAGTGGCCCGGTCACTCACTCGATACTGACAGTTTATAGTGGCGTCTGTTCTTTGCCGGTCTATATCCTGTCGAGTTCCGTGACTTCTTTCTGGGTGATATGTACTGCTCGCTGACATATGCCACATCGGTACGTTTACTCGTCTCTCCTAACCGATTGAGAAGAATGCTGATACAGAGACACATTAAGAACGCGGAACTCTTCTTCTGTCTGTATGCGCATCATTGGAATAATCCACCACAGTGCAACTCAAATCACTCACGCCTCATGGGCTTCTTGATGACTCTTCCCCCAATCTGGCGTGCACTCCAGTGCATACGACGATATTACGACACCAGAAACGTATTCCCACATCTAGTCAATTGCGGCAAATATTTCATGACTATTCTTGCCGGCGTTTTCCTCTCGCTCTACCGTTTGAGTAATACCCACACGAACCTGGCCCTCTTCATCTTCTTCTCGTCTGCGAACGGCATATACACGTGTAAGTTTTCTTTCCTCTGTCTTGTCCGACCACGTTACCTCTAACATTGGTTGTAGCTGTATGGGATCTATTTATGGACTTTTCGCTACTCCAGGCTAACTCCCGCCATCCCTTTCTGCGTGATATTCTCGGGCTTAAAGGACATCGGTGGCGCTACTATCTGATCATGATACTCGATCCTATTCTCCGATTTGGCTGGATTTTCTACGCCATCTTCACGCACAATACGCAGCACAGCTCAATTGTATCATTCCTAGTCTCGTTTTCTGAGGTTACCCGACGTGGTATGTGGGCTCTACTGCGTGTTGAGAACGAGCATTGCACGAACGTCGGACAGTACAAAGCCAGTCGCGACGTACCACTGCCCTACGACATACACCATGAAACTCTGCTCGAGCGCCCCAGCTTAGAGGATACAACGCAGAACGCAACACAGAACACAACGCAGAAAACCAGCCCGAAAGCGTCCAATGAGGGCATCAGCCAAGATCAAACGGCCACGGGAACTCAGTCTTCTCCGGTCAGGGCCACGCCAATCGAAGAAGGGGGACTACGGAGAAGGCGAAAATCTGAAGCAGTAGGCGCTAAATCAATTCGTGGCATCATGGCAAGTGCACATAGGCAGGACTTTGAGAAAAAGCGAAAGCCGCACGCTGAGGAGGCAGCTTCGAAGCTCGGTAGCGAATCTGCGGACGACATTCGAAGCGAGGAAGATGAGGAAGATGAAGATGAAGATGATTCCGGTAGTATGATTGAGGAGAGACTTGAAGTGCAGCGAGTTCATGGTCTTGTGAGAGGCAACGATAGCGACGATGAACGCTAGCAAAGTGGCCTCACCACCATCTTGGATATCGATGCTTAATCTAATCGTAATGAGCGACCCATTGGTGTCTTGCCCAGCTGATAAAGTTTTCCGCGCTCTTGCCGCCCATGAGCCGCCTTTGTGCATGGAGTATGATTGCCCTACTGGCCGAATCTCCTGCCAAAATCTCGAGAATGCCAATGGATTCATTGTAATCGATCGCTTGACATGGCCTGCAACACTAAGTTTGGCCTCTAGAAAATGCATGCCGATTATGTGTTTACACGGCAAAGGTACCCCTTGATCCAATGAGTATAAATTTCAGTGGCTCTCCCTTGCATCTAAACGTTGTCCTGCTCCCGATCAGCGTCCCAGAGGGCATGTGTCACAAATTGTTCGCTTTAGCGTTGTTCATCTGATGGGCACTTTTTGGTAAAGTTCGCAATGCTGCTGATATATCATCTATCCGATGTCTCTCACTCAACTATCAGCGCTCAGATTCTATTATATCGACGCACTACTTGAGTTATCAGACCATGAATGTTTGTACATACTCATAGAGGCCAGCCAACATCTCCTGTAAGCCGGACGTGTTAAAGTCACAGCATGACTAAACCACTCTCAGATCGATTCTAGTAATATTGGATCTACTAGATCTACTGGATCGAAATCTGCCACATCTCACTCACCTACATGATCAGTAACTCTGACTTGCGGCGTCACGTGTGGTGTATGGTTCGTCCTGGCATCACTGCTGATTTGAATCATCTTCTACCTTGTGGGTGAATTTAGATGGACGTGATACTTCACTCGGCACTGACGAATTTGATTCGGGAGTCGCTCTTTGTCGACGAAACGTACAATGAGGAACATACTGAAGCTCGTTGGTATGTGCAGGCGTTGAGATACCTTCGCGTTTATCAAACTGAATAAACCGAGAGGGGGCGAGGGGGGGACTTATTGGGACTCGTCTGATTTCTCTTCCACTCTTCCCTCTCCCTGCTACCGTTTCTCTTCCCGTCCGTCTTATTACCCCTCTTTCTCATCTAATATATTTCTTATCGTTCGTCGGCGACCTGCTTCGAACTATGTCGCAGCAAATTACTGCTCTGGTCTCACTAGTCACTTCACGACTTTTCGCTGATGGTTCCCAACTCGACCGCCCCAATACTGATATCCCCCAAGCATGATTTTTGTGTCGTAGCAATGACTCGGCGTAATGCTTTGCATTGTTACGTGGGTTGATTATGCAACAGAGTCAATCTATCCGTGCGGGGGCTTCGCATACTGCCGATGTTTTGTGCTGATACAATGTGCCGGTGGCAGCAGGCTATCACAAGAAGCCCAAGAACCATTTGTCTGGAAACCGCAGATGGGATCGGGTAGGAAGAAAAGTCTGCTTTTCGACAGTCGTCTGTTGCGGGCACTCGTTTAGATCTCTGGACTGACAATCTCTCCAATAAAGCGGCGAATGTTCTGAGATGTCAGCAACCTTGACGCGAATACTCGCTCGCTACCAACCTTGATATATGTTTTGCTCGAGCTCTAAGCGATATCTCGATGGCGAGAGCTTGGTAGATGGATGTCTTTTACGTGCGTATACGAGGTGTGGATCTCGAAAGCGAAATGCGGACAGTGTTCTGTCAAGGACGGCGGCACTATGATGCTAACCTAGATGCTTCTCGGATGCTGACAGGGTCCAGGCGCGACGAATCGCCATCACAGCTCAACCCCGCGCTGGGCGTCGTGCACAAGCGTGACACTCGTACTGTCGGGAGCCACACCTCGTTCAATTCGTTTTCTTCCTCGTTCCGAGCCATCGCGCATCTGTGAAGTCCCAGCTATGCTACAAGCATGCCGCCGCCACCGCGATCGAACCCTGTCCGTCGACCTCACGCGAAGTCTCGCACAGGCTGTCGGGTCTGCAAGTCCAGGAGAGTCAAGGCAAGTTCAACCGTCAATCAACGAACCAGCTCTCATCCATTGTTTTCAGGGGTTTCTTGAACATCTCATGGGAACATGTGCCTTTCATCCGTGTATTTCCGTTGTCGCTGGGACTAACAACTATGCCATAGTGTGATGAAACCCGGCCATCGTGCCGTAGGTGTATAACGTATGTAGACAGACCAATACCGGCGGCGAACACTGCCTAGGCTGTTTGAGTGACTTGTTCGCTCACCCCTTCATCTTCTACTTGTTTACTCGTGTATCGACCAGACATGGTGCTCAATGCGACTTCTTGCTCGAGGCCGAGGCCAGCACTCCACGAGCCTACGATGAGGCGTCTACTAGAGAGGCGCTGAGCATCCATCAGTTGACGTCGCCGTCCACGCCTCCAGAGATCATCCAACAGTCACCTTCAGCGTGGTACAGTGCCCAGGACATCGAGTTGATGCATCATTTCACGACTTCGACGTGCCTAACCCTGGCGAGTGATCCGAATGTTCGGAATTTCGTATGTCGCTTCTCATTGGGTTCTTTCCCCATCTCTTCCAGTTTCGTGGTCTTTTAATGCCTTACTTGTGTATTTGTGCTATGACGAATTACCTTGAGATTTTGTCACCAGGTCTATCGACGCACGAGACTGACTGGAGACGACAGTGGAGAGTGAATGTGCCCCAAATCGGCTTCGCATATCCATACGTATTAAAAGGGATTCTGGCCCTTTCGGCTCTCCATCTTTCACGTCTCCGACCGCAGCAACGAGATTCTCTCGTAAAACAGGCCATGGTGCATCACAATGCATCAACATCCATGGTAATGCCTATCCTGAGCGAGAACGTGATAGGAAACGACGAGTTCACACCCGTGTTCTGTTATTCCATGCTCACGACCACCATTACCTTTGCTCGACCGCGGACAACAGACGATTTCCTGCTAGTCTCTAATGGCATATTGCCAGAATGGCTACTCATCTCACGTGGAGTGACACACCTAATTGAGGCGCAGGGCGAGCACATCTTCAGCATCTCAAGCATGGACGCGCTGTTCCATTCTGGCAAGGACTTCACTGCTGCGTGGCTGCAGCATGGCGATACAGAGCATGAGGGACTTAGAGAGCTTGAAGCCAATATCAGACACGACGTTATCGACAGCGAACAGTTGACGGGTCTCGAGGAGGGGATAATAGCCCTCAGGCGGTCTTTTGGATTGTACGCGGCCAATGGGCATGACGAAGAGAAGAGGCTACGCAGTGTCTTGGTCTGGGTCATTATGCTGCCACAGAGTTTTATCACCCTGCTCAGGAGCCACTGTTGCGAAGCTCTTTGCGTGTTGGCATATTACTGTGTCCTACTGAAGCGCATGGAGCATGTGTGGTGGGTCGAGGGATGGGCGTTTCATCTGATAGAGCGAATCTATTCTGCGCTTGACGAGAGGCATCGACTTTGGATAAGATGGCCGCTTGAGGAGATCGGTTGGGCTCCTTGATGCCTGACTTCTTTTCCCTCAGAACTCCTCCATCCCAAAGGAAGGAAGTCGGACCAGATAGCCCTCACATCGTCACCATTGTTTCTCGGAGCATATGCTCACTGGATCCATGATGGTTGATAGCTCCAGCGCGGGCACCTGATCTACCTAAGATGATCGCCTGTTAGCAGCTAGATGTGATACCAAGAAAATGCAGACATCGGACTCTCCGCACCCAGTATCTACTCCCTGTTGAATATCTGAGGAACTCATCGTGGGGCCAACCTTCTTCCACACATTTGGACCTGGCCCCGACAGTGATCCACAAACTCACAGTCTTATTGGTAGGTAGGATTCAAGGACTGAAGGTGACTTGCACCCAAGGGAAAGATTCCCTCTGAACATTTTCGACTACTGTTATGGCAAGCTTAGGGCTGGCATCGAAGATTGAAGGCCCAATAATCGCTTGCCAAGACGACAACCAGTAAAGAGCCCAAATGACATCAATAACGATAGATCCAACGTGTGATTCCCCCCCTTGAGAGCCAATTGGCAGCCGGCGGCGTTCATGTACCGACAACATAGCTCTCCCCAATCCCGACTTTGCTACTCGGCTGCGGTACCAGACTAATTGATTTCTCGATCTGCCCCTCTGCGCTGCCCCTCTGCGCTGCCCCTCTGCGCTGCCCCTCGTCCGGAATCCTGACGAATAGCTACATGTGCTTGAGACTCACAGTCGATCCGGGTCCGCACAAAAGCCGGGGAGTGCAATTCTCATTACCTCTTCAGTGACACAAACCTGTATCCGTGGCCTTCAGGTGCTTGGATAGTTAGTTGGTTACCTGTCAGTAGCAGTCACCAATCCCAACGATGACGCAGCTCAGCTATTACATCACGACTACAACACGAACGCGAAACTCTTTTGTCTGCCCAAACCACTTTTAGCTCCCGTCTCTTCCGTACCCCGCAGAGTGCCGTAGTATATGAAGCCAAGCATTTCGCATCTCTTGGCACAGCACATCCAGGAACGACTCCTTTCTAGTGCTGGAGCTGCTATCGAGTGTTGCTGCTGACGGGCAAGATCTGCAGATCGATTGACATCCAGACGCATCATTATTCTCCGATTGACGAGACAGCAACGTCCCCTTTTGCCAAGATGGTGCATCAACACGGAGACGAGCATGACATCCCCGACGAACACAGAGTCCACCGGTAAGCAAGCTCTCAATGCGCATCGACTTGGGACATTTGGCACGGCACGCTTTCTATTTGCTATCTCGCCCTCTTACAACCACATCACACATACACAGACCGCTCGTAGAGCTAATCACTATGCTCCAGCCATGGCGCCTGGCTCCCTGCCGACCACCGTGTTCAGCACGACTGGATGGCCAAGCAAGTCGACCATGTCGACCGACACGGCGAACAAAAACTGATCCCCGTGCTGCAAGAATTCAAAGAATTCATCGAGGGGAATCCCCGAATCTACATGTACTTCAACCAGATGTGGGACGAGGTCCCGATGAAGAAGCCGTACTACAACGATCCCACTGGCCGAAAACAGATTCGGGACTATCGACATATGCTCGCCATGCTGAACCACATCTTCACCCAGGCGCCGCAGTGGAATGACGCCGCGTTTGGTGTGGGCATGGTCGGTGTGCCTATGGTTTCTATTTTTGATTATGTCATGGCTACGCCTAGGTATGTCTCTTGGTCCCTCTCGTTTATGTTGTTAAGGCGACTGTATGTCAATAAGCGCGTACTAATACCCAGACTATGACAGTGGTCACGCAGCATTCCTCGACCCAGATGTAAACAGAATGATGAAAAAGATCTTGAACGAATGGGGCAAGTTTCTGCAGGTCTGTCGCCATCGCCGTCACCCTATACCCGTAAACCTATACCAAACCCATATTGATATCGATTAGTCTCCAAAATCCGCAGAAGTCCTCGGCCACCACAAACAAGGCTGGTTCTCAACCCATGGCCTCAAGGATCTCATGGAAGTGGCCAATAAGCCCCTGGGCACTGCACACAACTTCGAGGACATGTACGTGTGTGATCCGAAGGACAAACATTACGGGTACAAGTCATGGGACGGTAAGACTCTGTTTTCTCTCGCTTTGTCCCACTCACTCACTTCCCATGTCTCTCCCCCATCTTCTCCTCATCTATATCCAAAGCGTCAAGACCTAAATGCGAGTATCCACTGACCTTCACAGATTTCTTCACACGCCAACTTCGCGAAGGTGTGCGCCCTGTCGCCAGTCCAGACGACAACAGTGTAGTAGCCAATGCCTGCGAATCTACGCCCTACAACATCTCGCGAGACTGCAAACTTCGCGATAAATTCTGGATAAAGAAACAACCGTACTCCGTCCTAGACATGCTTGCACACGATCCGCTTTCGGTACAGTTCGACAAATGCACTATATATCAAGCATTCCTTTCGGCATTATCTTATCACCGATGGCACTCACCGGTCTCTGGAAAGATCGTTCGAGCTTTCGTGAGTCTTCTTCCTCCTCCCACATATTTGTCATCCCGGTTCTATGATCATCCCTACTTTCGACTCCTCAACATGTCTATCACTGATGCACGCCCCAACCCCCTTGTCTTAGTTCTGAGCACTGGAATCCAAGTCCCCCCATTATTCTCATAACTAACGCCCACTAGGTTCAAGATGGGACATATTTCTCCGAGCCACTTTTCGAAGGCGTCGGTGACCCAAATGTGAAAGATATCAACCCTAAAGGCATCTCGGTGGCCCAAGGGTATCTTACTGCCTTGGCAACGCGTGCGATTATCTTCATACAGGCCGATAACCCCGCCATAGGTCTGATGGCATTCATCGGCGTTGGCATGGACGAAGTCTCCACTTGCGACATTACCGTCAAGGAAGGGCAGAGTGTTAAGAAAGGGGAGCAGCTTGGCATGTTCCATTTCGGGGGTAGCAGTCATTGTCTACTCTTCCGGAAGGATGTGAAGGTGGAGTTTGATGGTCATGTTAAAGTCGATCAGGATCACAATGTTCCTGTGAGGAGTAAGGTCGCTGTTGTTAAGGGGTAGAGGCATGTTATGAAGGTTAATAGGGGGCTAAGAGGGCAGGACCAGTGGGGTGATTTGCAAAGTGCTGGGGTTTGTTGCTCGCTATGGACTATCCAGCTTAAGTGCTTTTAAAGAAAAGTCATACGGCGACACATCCCAACGTCGCTCTCACATCTATTATATGCTGGTAAATGGACCTTCACCATTATTGCCATATCGCAATCAACTACGCCTTGTTTCGGACTTCAGAGTACACATCGTACGTGGTCCCGGTGGTGAATGTAAGATATAGGTGAGAAGATGATCTTGGCTGCTGCAGATGTGCTTGCACGAAGATACTGATTTGCAATAAAAACCCGAATCGATATGCGAGACGACTGATGGGCTGATCCCGACAACTCTCGTGTTATAGCTCCATGTCAACTATATTGAGCATTAACACTAATACTTAGAATACACAACATACGACGAGCAAACAATAATCCCGTCACTCGTTCGATTTTGCAGAAAAGGATAAAATCATCAATTCATCAACTCGATGGCTTTTGCATGGTAATACAACCCTAAGGCAACAATCTCCTCCTTGTCTTGCCTTGTCAGCACGCAGTCTTGCATTTTACAAAGCGTTACATCCCCAGAAGCTGAACCTCAAGCTTCATTCTCTTTGCAGTCAGCGTGTTTCGTGAGTTTCGTGAGTCTTCGTCATGCTAATGACGCTTCTAAAAGCATATTTACTCTTGACAATGCAACTCGAACTTCCAACAATGTGCTTTCACAAACGGGCTATTGACCGATGGGGACTCGACCCGTGGTTTTCAGGCACAGTTCATGTTTTACCCGAGGCCACTGATCACCATCAGTTCAATAGTCTTCGATTTTGGAATCCATCACTCCATTCCAAATTCGGCCACGCGATAGTGAACAGAGTGGCAAGGATGAGTTATATGAGAACCTCTGGCTTGCAACTGTTCCTCCATCTTCTGCCGATGCTATAAGATAACTGCACCTGCGCCGTGGAAGAGAGCAGTGAGTCGCGGGTAAAGCCGCGACGTATTGCCAGCCGTATCAAGAGCAAATGGGCGAGCGTGTAGTTTCAACCAGTGTAAGAATAATAACCGCATTGGACAGCCGAGCATGCTCTCCGGGCCTGCAGGGTTTAAAGGTTTGACACACCCTGTATGAATTAGACTCGATAGTGTGAATCTCGGATGGAAGGCAGCGGACGAGCTCGTTTCCCGTCTCTGGTGGATATGCAGCAGGGAATGGCGCTAGTATGCAATCAAACAGCATGGGTATCATGTGAATCAACAGATGGAGAATTGATTTCAAGTTCAGGCCTCGTCGTCCTCGACGTTGCCCTGCATGGAAGCGGTGCTGGGGCCCGTCGGATGAAACAGACCACCACCGCCACCCGCTGTGCTAGGGCCTTCTGAAGATGGTCCTGGGATGAGCGCGTTGGCTGACGCGACGGGCCACGACTGTGACGCCCTCACGTCTGTCCAGATACCATCCATCTCCGTCATGATGCCGGCGGCAGGCTGTTGAGACTGCGCGCGGTCAGCGAAAATTTGCCCCATCTGTCCCAGCTGTGCAAAGCCTGATCCGTGATGGGGAGGCGGCGGCGGAGGACCAGGATTGTGGGCTAGGTTGGTCAAGTCGGCAGTATTCTGAAAGTCGTGAATCTCACTGCCGTCAGCAAGATCCTCGTCGTCATCCACGCCATCGCCATCCTCAAAGCCATCGGTATCGGGCGCGGGTGCGGCTGTATCGTTGGCAGGGACCGCAACCGCGGCTCGGCGTCGTTGGGGTCGGCCTTGGCGAAATTCGGCAAATTCTTCTCTGGTATTCAGGTATTCTCGTAGACCGGTGACGCCGTTGCCCGAGAAGACGCAGAAAACGGCGCGCTGGTGCTCGGTGAAGTCCTTCGGAGCCTCACGACAGAAGTTGTCTAAGTCGTCTCGGAGGAACGCAGGCACTCCCGTCAAGCTCAGATGGGTGAGCTTGGGGCAGCAGTTTAAGAGTTTGATGATGCTCTGCTCTGTTTGTTAAACATTGTCACAGCCTCGACAGCAAGCTGTCACAACGGGGGGACTGGGATCAGGACCAGCTTACAGGCAGAGTTAGATTCGTGCAATAACTTAGGTGGACACGCTCGAGGCTAGGCAGGCGGACGTCGTGGCCCATGTGGTTGGCACTTCGGTACTGGGCGCGGTGGTCGTTGGCCTTGGCCAAAGCAAACATGCTCTCGTCAGTAATGTTAGCGCACTTGACGAGACCGATTCGCTTCAGCTTAGGCAGCGCGGCTAGCAGCGTCACGCTCTCGTCTGTCAGGTTAGTGCAGCAACCGAGATCAATGTAGCGGATGCGATTGCAGGCACGCACAAGGTGCTTGACGGCGTCGTCGGTGATATTACGGCAGTGGCCCAGGTGCACGTAGTGCAGATTCTTGCCGAGACGAGCAATGGAATGTACGGCAGCATCGGTGATAGCGCTGCATTTGGCAAGGACCAAGTTGCGTAGTCGAGGGGCGGCATCGATGATCTTCTCAACCGCTCTATCGGTCAGCTGGGTACACGATGTCAAGTCGAGGATACGTAGGTTATCGTAAGTTCGGGCAGGAGGAAGGCTCAGAAACGCGCCGTCATCGATGTGATCGCAGCCAGCTAGCCGCAGCTCTCGTAACGATTGTTGCTTTGAAAGCAGAGCTGTCACGGGTTCGTCCCCGATATTGACACACTGGTGAAGATCAATTTCCAATATGTTAGGACAGTTGTTGGCAAAGGACAGTACGGCGGCGTCATTCAGATCGATGCACTCGTTTAGTTTCAGCTATAGTCGAGCGGCACAATTAGTCAAGGGGATATGAACTGCGTCCCGCAAAGACTGTCATATGGACTACCGTATAGACTCCGTTGTAGACTCCCACACACACTCCCGTATCAACTTTCAACGGCATTCCCAAACCAACAGACGCTGGGCTGGACTTACGCGCTTGATATACCTGCAGTTCTCTCCCAGTCGCACAAGGCTGTCGTTGGAGATCTGCTTGCAGCCGGAGACGTTGAGGCCCTGCAGCTTGCGACAATGGTCGGCGATGGTATTGATCGAGACCTCGGTGATGTTTTTATCGCCCGATATATCGAGGGCTAACAAGTGGGGACTGTTCTGTACGAGAGGTTGCAGTCCGAGATCCGTCATGTCGGCGCAGTTGGTTAGGGTCAGCCTCTCAACACGAGTCAGCACCGACAGGGGGATGACGGAGCCGTCGTTGACCTCCTCGGCGAGAGAGGCGAGGTTGAGACGCTTGACGAAGTCGGCGTAGGTGAAGAAGGGCCGGTCGTTAGCTAGGGTGCGGCAGATGGCGGCGTGGCGGTCCCATGAGGTGCACGACGGCCGGTGCCAGAGGATCTCGACAACGTTTCGGGCCCAGCGCTTACAGGTCAGCAGGCAGTTGCGCAGGTGGTGCGGCTCGTGGATGCGGGCGAAGATGGAGATGAGAATCTCCGAAGGCAGCGTGTGAACGATGGGCAGACACTGCTGGTCGTTAACCTGCATGTCCTGCAGCCCGGGCTCGATGCCCACGCCGATGGAGCTCTGGGAGTCGTTGGCGCCGGCGTAGAAGTCGGACTCCTCGTTCTCAATGGGGACGGGCGAGTTGGTGGAGCTCGACGACCTCGAGTCCCGGTCGTCGGAAGCCTCGGTGGTAGCAGCGGGATTGTTGTTGTTGCTGCTGTCGGCGTTCTCGGGGGCATTGGTAGAGGCGGCAGCGTTATTGGCGGCTTTGGCGGCGTTGGCGGCATTGCGGGCGGCGATGAGGTCGAGGGCAGGTGCTGGCGGGCGAGGCAGACGAGCCATGATGATGCCGTGCTCTGCTGTGCTGGTGGGCGGGCGGACGACGGCTGTGGTCACCAGGACGAGCAGGACGGCGGGCAGGAGGCTACGGAGATGCGCGGGTGGCGTTGTCGTTGGGCCGTTGCGATGTCTACCGTTAGTAGCTAGCACGCAGATTTCGCTCGTGGAGAGAAAGGCGGAGTGGCGGCGGAGATGAGGGGCTGGCGTTGGCGAGAGGCTGGAGGTTGACGATGTTGTTGTGATGGCTTAGGTATTGAATGTTGAAGGCTAGTACCTAGGCAGGTAGGTATCTGCATGGACTACTAGACACGTCCGCATGCCCTGGTCCCCAGGGCATGGGCTTCTAATTAACAAATAATGACCTGATAGGCAACGCTAGGTCCTGATTGGGAGAGATACATCGTTAAAGCTCTATATCGCACTTGAAAGTATGTATACTGTCCGACATACTGTATATGGGGTATACTGCGATATATAACGTGCAGCCATATAGGCCTTCATTCAATGCATGATGTGCAAGATCTGTGTTATCGAATGGGCTAGATTCGCACGGCTATGCCTCTAGCCGAGGTACATCATTTTCTCACTAAAGCCAGACCAAAATAGAGGTACAGCCGCTAAGGCGAATACCCTATGTTATTTGTTAATTAGAAGCCCATGCCCTGGGGACCAGGGCATGCGGACGTGTCTAGTAGTCCATGCAGATAGTGCGGTGTTGTCGCTGCAGTCGTCTCTTGCGTCAGTCGGGCGCGGGGGAAGGAGCCTGGCAGGAAGAACAGGCCTCCGGGGCAGCAGATCTTGAGATTCAGCAGTACCTAAGGTAGATACCTGTACTAGAACTCCAACAAATAAGTGGCCTGGAGCTAGGTACCTAAGGTAGCCTTATGCTGCCTCGCCCTCACGGATGGAGAGAGGGCGGCTTCTACCTCTCAGTGTCCAGGCAGTCCCAGGCTCTGCCCAGGCTCGCCAGGCCGAATCGTCAGGGAACTGGGTCAGCCAGAAGTGAATTTATAGGTGGGCATGATGCACTTAATACGTGGGCATGCTTACACCTGTCGCCAACTGTTTTCATATAGAGCACCGGCGAGCTTTTTCCCGGTGAAGATACACTTACAAAAAGCTCGCCGGTGCTTCGAGCCCTAGTGCCTTTGGACTTGACGATAGAGGGTCGTGTTATCGCTATCACCACATTTAATGGTTGAAGCCATTACCGCCTAGGTTGATCGCCTTTTAAGTTGCGCTATTTGTTAACAAGCATTCCTATTACCAAGTTTATATATAGCGCACGCTTTAACCTCAAAATCTGGTACGGCTTCGAAAGTACTGATTAAGCCAAAGGTGTAATGAATGTATTTGCCCGTAGGCGATGTAGCTTGCAATTGAACTAGTACATATACACTCCCACCAGTACCTCGTGTTCGAAGCCTGGAACCAGCGAGCTTTTTAGGGGTACAAATCCGCCCGGGGAAAGCTTGGCAAAGCCGCCGACTGATCGCAATTGACCGACAGCTAGGCATGCCCACGTATCAAGTGCATCATGCCCACCTATAAATTCACAGCCAGAAACAGCCCGCCCTGGAGGGATTAAGAGCCCCTGTAGCTCGCTGTAGATCCAGTGCTCGGCCAGTGTTTTAGATGCCCTTACAAAATCCGGGCTGCCGTGACCATAGTAGGCCTGCCTACAGCTTACCACATGCAGCCACAACTACTACCTCTACAAGACAACCTGACCTGTACCATACCAGCTACCGTACCTCATGTCAACGTGCCCACGGGACAGGAGTGTTCCCTCTTGTCGCTACATGCACCCAGGGTAATCTACAAGGTTTATCATTTTCTTTCTACACAATCCCCCTTTCGGGTTGAGACACAGAGCAGCATATTGGTGCAAGGGGAATAGACGGCACAGCCGACTACAATTCACCCAGTAAAAGGCAGATCGGATTGACTTGTAGATGACGATAGGCTTTTGCGAATAATCTCCGTGTCGGTCTTGCATCTCAATCTGCGTACTTATAGCCACAGGTATCTTCATGGGCTACTAAACACGCCACCATGAATTTCGTGCCTCAACTCATGGGCCATTAATTAGCTGAAAATGACCCTTGTAGGCCACGCTAGGTCCTGAACGGGAAAGATACTTGATTTTGGCCCTGTATCTCACTCGACGGGGTGTATACTGTCCGACGTACTGTCGGTAGGGCGTACAGCGATATATAACGTGCAGCCATATAAGCCCCCATTCAATGCATGATTTGCAGGATCTATATCATTGAATGGGTTAGATACGCACGGCCATGCCTCTAACCGAGGTACATCATTTTTCCCCTGGAACCAGGCCAAGTCAGAGGTACCACGCTAAGGTGAATACATCCCTGTTTTCGGCTAGTTCATGGCCCATGAGTTGAGGCACGAGACTCATGGTTGGCGTGTTTAGTAGCCCATGAAGATATCATCCTCTGTCTACCTACCAGCTATGCTGCCAGGCATAACCGTGTGTTCAGATGGTGTGTACCGACCTACCTGAGTACCTGCCCGTTATCCAGGGCGTTGAGGCGTGTCCCGGGTCCGTGCAAGGTTGCGGCGGCGGCTACACCATGCCCACGCCCTCTGCCTCTCCCTCTGCACCAATCACAAGCCCCGCAAAGAACTTTTACACATTCGTCTCACTCTCCTTTCTGATAAAACCCCTGCTCGTCCGGATACCAGGTAAAAGTCTTTCGCTTCTCGAGTAGCACATATGATTGTGAACAAACCGCATCTGAGGATCAAGATCACTATATAAACACGCGTCGGGAGAGAGCGGGACCTCTCCCGGTAGTCTCGGGCTCCGGTAGGTAGTCCCAAGACCATGGTAAACAGATCCAGATTCAGCTCAGCGCAAGTTGGGACGAGCAGGGTCCAGGCAGAGAGAGCTCTTGGGATCACTTTTCTCATTCTTTGGCCGCACGCCTCCCATGGCATCAATGATTCATCCGCTCTTTATGTCGTTGATTCGATGAATGTTATGCACACTCTCTCTGCGCAGGATACCGGTATCACAAACCCTCAACTATAGGAATGAAAGGTCGTCACTGATACCTACCTTAGTGCCCGTTATAAAAAACTGAGCAATCCCCCCATCCAGCCCTAATAAGCTCTCCAACTTTCCAGGGTGTACGGGCTCTCGTTGCACTTGAAGCTAGAAATCCAATGAACCCGATAACCACGCATATTGAGTGAAACATTTCACTGCGTTCCTTCGACACACTCTTCGTATCATGACTGCCTACCTTCAGTCCCTAGGTAGCGTCTTGGTTTTCGAGCAAGGTCTCCGGGCTGAGAAATGTCTTGAAATTCGAGCCCACTACCTGTGACACGCCAGCTACTTGCTAAGTGCTATTTTATGACAAGTTCAGAATGCTATGCCCTCGACCTCGTCCAGAGCCCGTCATGCGCATTCATTGTGCCGGGGTCCATGACCATAATGGGACTGCGAGGACATGGTATGACCCAAGCAGGTGTGCAGAGGCCATGGCCTCCACCCAAATGGACCAACGCAGTTGTCTCATTCTGCAACTGTCGAAACACAGGTCCTCTGGTCATTACATAGCGAAGAGTGAGTCGCCCATGACCCTCAATTGTGCCAATACCCGAGAGTAGATTGTGGTTGTTCACTCTAATTTGGTGGTCATTGCTGAGCTCGGATGAGAGAGAGACCATAGTACCTAGTACGAGACTCGCATGGTTAAGGTAACGGAATAGCAGCCTATTCACTCTGGGATTTCGCCATGAATCATCCGTCCAACCAGACATTGAGCTGCTGAGGCATGTCTCATCCCAACGTCAGCAACAGATCCAAAGCAACGCGCTGGTCTTGGATCAGTACATACCAGTACGGCCATGTCTGCTGACATCAAAGGCGCTCACTGTTGTGATAATGTCATTCTCCTCCGTACGAGGCTGGCGTGGTTCGCAAGCACCGCGCCCGCGGGCGAAAAGGTCACTCCGCCCCAGGCCTTGAATTGCATTCCCCTGCCAGCCCAAAGACCCCAAAGAGAACTTGGTTGCAACGGAACGAATTCGAAATGTCGACCTCCATCAATACCGCCCGCTATAGGGTTCCAACAATAGCCGAGACAGCCTACCCAATTGCCTTGGCTTAGGTAAGCTAGCTAACAATTCCGGCAGTAGGCCAAGCGTATCCTAGCCTTTAATCGGTAAAAAGCTTACTAAGAGAAGAAGATCCAGATCCTCTCCGACCTTCACGATTGGATGATATCTAACGAAACCAAACCCCCCTAAACAAAAATAGGACAAATCGATTCCTATAAGCGAACGGCTCCTTCATGTCTATTATGTGCCTCATCCTGCAGGAGTGCCCACAGGGCCCTGCCTTCCATGCCGTTGTCCACTGTCCGAGTGGCAGACATATTAACATGCTAGCATGCAATCATCGACAACATAGATATCTGTCCAGGTTGTCGACTTGGGGTTTACACATCACTGTTATACTATAAAGGACGCCTCACCTGATGGAGAAGAATGTGCAACACCCGAAAACCAACAGTTCATGCAGACCTTCGTTGTTACCTCGACAACTTTCGTAGATGAAACCAAACTCTCCAGGTAGCGCAACGTATCAGCGATCACCAGATACGAAATCCTGACAAGACGGTTGAGCCTTGGGAGCAATACAGATATGGAATAGGCAAGCTTAGAGCCGAGAAGCAGTGGACTTTTTAACGTAGTGGTAGGCTGGAATAGGCTAGGTGCATCTCGATAGTATCTCAATGGTTTCTTGGAATCACTCAGCCCGTCTCAGAGTCTGAGAGCACTGTGACCCATAACAAAGTCTGCGGCATCCATCCCATCTCGTCCTGATAAGCTACAACATACTGGCTCGCGGACACAGCGGACAATATAAAATGGATATATTCGCCAATCCGTCTGGGATGATTGGGTTGGGGTACTGTCTCTACATATTCGGTCATGATTGCCGGCGGACATGACTGGTATGGTGTCCCATGGACTTGCTTTTGCTCAAGATCAGCACCGCATGACACTAAATGCTAAAGACGGGACGCCGAGCGCGACTCATGACTACTTATACTCCAGACCCTGATCCTCTGCCTCACGCCAAATCTCCTCGCCTTCCATATTGGAAACTTTAATTACACGAGAAATGGCTGGCACTGTCATCATCACAGGCGCAAACGGCTCGTTGGCGATACATGCTGTAGAGCACCTTCTCAGCAAAACACCAGACACCACTCTCATATTGACAGTGCGGAACGCCTTAGATTCGGACCCTAATACAAAGGCACTGCGGGAAACGATCAAGAGGTACGAGGGCGCCAAGACATCAATTCGAGCTCTCGATCTGGCGATTTTGAAAGACGTACATGATTTCGCAGACACGGTCGCCACTGAGGTAACTGAGGGCAAGTTGCCGCCTTTGCGAGGCCTTGTAGCAAATGCCTACTACTGGAACATGATCACCGACCCGCAGCTCACAGTTGACGGTCTCGAAACGACGATTCAGGTAAATCATGTTTCGCATGCTGCGCTCGCCTTGAGGCTGTTAAACAGCTTTGGATCAGACGGTGGACGACTGGTCTTCTTCACGAGCGACGCGCACTACCCGAAGCGCAATGGACTTGAGAAGTATCCCGTCGCGATACCGAGTGACTTGGATGAGTTGGTGAAGGCCAAACCTGAAACAGATAAGCAGGGCCATGGATTTCTGAGATACGCAAATTCGAAGCTGGCTATCTTGATGTGGACTTATGCTTTGAACCGTTATCTCCAGAAGGTTTGCCCTCATTCCATATCATTTCAGATCTTGGAACCCTCCTTTCTTGAGACATGAATAGTCACACAACTTAGTTATGCAAAACTGACAATTACCTACTAGGATGAGGCACTGAGCAAAATCTCGGCCCTCGCCACAGATCCAGGAAATCTTGTAGACTCACGCGCCCTACGGACGAACACGCCTGCCATGTTGTCGTATATGCAGAGGTTTGTACTACAGCCTCTACGGCCGATTTTACAGTTTATTCTCCCGGATATTCGACGGGCCGTGGATGCAGGGCGGGATGTGGCGGATCTCGTCCTGAGCGAGAAATATCCTGAGAAACGTGGATATATCAGACTTGCCATTCCTGACGAAGCGAGCTCCGAGGATAGTCAAGATGAGGCTGTTCAGGAGAAGTTGTGGACTAAAACTGCCGAGTGGGCTAAGATCATAAGTGACAATACGGCGCTCAAGGGTATGTGACGTTGTATGGGCGCTGGTCGAATTGGTTAGTGTACAAAGTCCAGAAACGTAAAATGACTGAGCCGGATAAAGCATCTAAAATCCGCCGACAATCCATCCGCCAACATCAAATAATCAAAGTAAACTGTTATCATGATTCGTCCATTTTATTTTACTAGTGATATTTCGACTTCTATTACCCGACAACACTCTATCCGTCACATATTAACTGATAGCTAAGTACGAATACCTACTCAGTCTTCGCACGATCAGCAAATCGTCTCTGAAAAATCGACATCTTCATTTTGCGACACGCGAGATCCCAATCCGTCGTCCACTTCTGATGGAAAGGCTGATACCCCAACATACCGCCTAGCCAGCGTCCCAGGACAATGCCAAGGGCACGGGCGACTGTCCGACTGAATGGGATCCAGGTTGGGAGAGATAAATATGAGCCTCCGGCGTCGAACATCTGCTTATGTAGTTTAGCCTATCGATCCAAGTATGATTCGAAAAATAAGACGAGTTGAGGGCGGGAAGTAAGATGAGAAGATCAAGGAGAAAGGACACAATGAGGAAAAGGAGATGGCTAAAGATTGGAGAATGAGAAAATGACAACTGACACTCATAACCTGCAACAAATCAATTTTCTCTCCCTGTATAAAGACCAAATCCTGATATGCATACCAGTTCTCGAAGAACACAGTATCTAGTCTATACCACTCGTCCGTATCCTGTCCACTTAGCAAGAACACCGTTTTGTCATCCCTTGCGAGGTCCCCTCTTGTCTCTCCTTCTCCCAGAATTGTATTAGTTTGCGGAGAATACAGTCGATGATTTTTCCATGGCTGTGCCAAGAACTCCCCAGAGGCCGGCGTTAAGATGGTTTCTACGCCTTCTACCTCGACAGCGAGGGACCCGTGAGTCACTTCAATGTATTCTTCCTGATAGGGATGAAAGTGTAATGGAGGTTTCAGCGCTGCGACTGCTGCGACACGTGGATGGTTCAGCAGGAAGGTAACTTCGTAGGCAAAGGCCCGGGATGGGTCGCGTGGGTGGGCAATTATGCGGGTTTTGATGCCGCCTTCGAAACTGTGCGTTGTTAATTTTGGTGTTCTCAGCGCGAAGGGTGAAACTGATGAGGTTTGGCAATAAAAGAAGGTTTTAATGAATATAATCCAGATTGGAGATGGGCGGCAGACTGTATGAGATACTTGTCGATCTGTGACATCCATCTCTGGTTGTTGAGTCTGGGTTGGACTCTGGGGTATAAGATGAACTGAAGCGTCCTCTTATGGATGTGAGAATCATCAACCTTGGGTTGGATGATCAGATTGGTATAATCTCACGTGTTGAAAGCGCATTTTTGATCACGTTAAGTTGATACGTGAAGAAAGAGTGTATCGTAAAGGTCCAGTTAAGATAGGAGACTTGGAATTTGTTATGGTTTGGGTCTCGTGAGTTGAGGCTATGAATTCATACAACGACATGTCATCGTCGGTTGTGTTTGGAAAGGCATCGGTAGGCTCGGGTCGACGAGTTGTGAAAAGAGATGACTAGCTAGACTGATTGAAGATCCTCACTTACGCTGTAATGACTTTTCCCATATAGGGATCCGTATGCATTGTTTTAGACATTAGGTAGCTTTTGTTGATGTTGTGGGTTGTGATAGCATCAGACAGACTAGGCGTCTCATGAATGTGTCTTCTTATGGTGAAGATTCATCCTTACGCGACCGGAACACCATCACAGTGGTAAGGATGGGCCTCTCATTGAATCACCGGGTACATGTACACGTAGGTACGCATAGATCTACTCGTGCACCCTGATGCCCATACCCCGCCACCCCTAGACCGACCTGGCAGGTCTGGGATTTGCATCCTGTGATACATAATACTTTAGAAAGGCTATCGATCAATATTGCTGATGATTAGCCGTCATCGGAAACTCTTTGCCGGGGGTTGGGGTGTAAAACGCCCCAACAGGGTCCAAACATGTCTCTGGAACGCAGTGTTGGTTGTTATGTGTAACCACACGCTTTCACGGGGACATTACTCACACGCAAGTGATATTGGCCGCAGTTGGCTGTATGGGATTCATCAAAATGCCAATTTCTCGCATCGACCCCAGCTTCCGTGCGTAGAGCCGACCTTACTTCAAGGACCTTCACGACCCTAGAACGAGGGAACGGCCGAGTCAACGAACTCTCTGTCGCACTCTGCAATACTACGTGAAACTCCGGCCTTCCCTGTAGCGTGGTCAGACTAATAAAGGGCTGTTCTAATGATTAACCTAGTCGTGTCCCGCTTAACCGAAAATCAACTTGGCTTACCCAACCACTATTCCTGTAGCGAGCCGGCACCAAATGCGCAATGAAAAGGTAAATGTAACCAGGTCTTGTCGGTCAGTAGTTTTGCTAAGTTGGCGATGATTAGCGGCAACGTGCCACCATATGCTTATTCTCACGTCCTCCGAGTCCGATCCGGCGCCTCCTCGCAAGATGCAGGGTTATTAGTTTGCGAAAACTAGTAGGGCCTAAATAATCCATGCAGAGTCCATGTCCTGCCGGGGAAAACGAGCCAAGGATATTCCGAATGGCGGTAATGGTGGAGGATTCCGTAAATCTACATATCTGCATCGTGAGAGTTTTCTGGGCCGGAATCCAGATGCTTCTGGCCAACTTTCAGCCTTCTCGCCAGGGCAGCCTGACAATCCCAAGGGGGAGTCGAAGAGGGTCATAAGCCCTTCGAGTAGTAAGTCCAGCTACATCAATGCCGGCGATTAGGGTTTCCAATCATACCCTGGATGAAAGACATGATGCAGCTTATCAGGTAAAGGCAGTGCCAACTCCAAAAGCGCGTCAGTCATACAGTACTCGATGATGGATAAGCCGGACCAGGAGCGCTTGAGCAAGAGATATGCACGCCATGCCATGGAAGAATCTAGAGATGGATTTAACATGCGCCATCGACACCTCGCGCAGAACTCGCGATGGCGGCATGGCCCATAGAAAGCGATCATACATGGATGTCTCGGCTAGCGACTACATCGCCCACGCGGCTTAGTAAGCTTGGAAGCAGTGAGCTTGGCGGCGAATTGGTGATGTCGTGGAGCTGGATGAGAGGATGTGCCTCCATCGCATGCAGGCTTAAATATCGCTGGGAATAAATCGAACCGTTGTTGAGAAGCGATTGGTATTTCTCCGGGATCTACAGGCTGGCATGCTGTGCGACGACATGCGCACGTGGTCTTTGTCTCATGTTACATTCGCGGAATATTAGGCCAGGTGAGGCTGAAATGTGATCGGATACGACATGGAGGGGTCACAATCGTCCTCCTACGGACCTCCCGTGAGGAAAAGAAACGCGCGGCGTCAACTTAGTTCACCACTCAGTGGTCTAACAATCGACCACGGACAGGATTGGTACCCTAACAATACATCGCAATGGACCCCTTGAACATCGGCCAGGCGAGTTCATTACCCTCTTGAGTATGTGCTTGGAGTCACGTGTGAATCTATCAGCATTTACTTCCCACTCTATCAAGATCATACGCACTATACTGCGCCTGTATATAGGCAACTAGATCATAATGACAATAAATGCAAGGTATGATAATTTGCGCGTCTTGGCAAGCCACCCGGTATACGTGCAGCGTGCTACACATATGGCTTCTATTTCTCCATGGGTTACCTACGGGTCCATCATCCCTATCTCGACTCAGAGCTCTGATCCAAGCAGGAGTGACCCTTGCATACTGTTGCAGCTTGAAGTCGTACGGTCACAATAGCTTGGGTCCAGTACATGCGCGTAAAGCCGCATGTGACTCTGATCGACATCGGGCGTAAGAGCACAGCATGCTATTTCCAGCTCTTACATCATGCGCGTTTCCAGCGAGAGGACTCCAGCGCCACGGCCATGGAGGTGTCCGAATACTTGTACTCGTTGCTACAAGGGTACCATGCGTGGCTGACTTCAATAGCTCAACTTCGTGTTTGGAAAGATTATTATATTGCTCTTCATAAAACAGTGGTGTCTGGGTATCCTCATTACATTTCGTCGACAAGAACTCACGCCCAATCGCTTCACAGAACTACAGGTTGGGTATCGTCGTCGGTAACTTGAAGCCACCAGGGACGAGCTGTTGAAAGACCCTATTTGGATCATACTTCGCCTGCGCAGCGAGAAGTTTGGTGACACTTTCGGCCCCGTAATGGCTGATCACATGCTGGGATACGGCGGCGTCATTCATGAAGATGTAGTCGACGTACTTGTCCGCAGCTATCGAGGCCGCTTCGATCTTGTTGATCAGACTAAGCGTAGCCGAGTTAGCAACTTTGTCGTCCTCGGCGAACCACCAGCCAATGTCGATGACGAGCCAGGTCTGATTGACGTTCTCCAAGCCCAATGCATTGCCACCACGGGCGAGTCCCGCTTCGACCGTGTTCGTCGAGATGGGCTGCCAGCCAACGGCTATACTGCCCGCGGTGAGATTTTTGATCAATTCCAACTCGGGAGCAGTCGTGATGATCCGCTCTATTGCATCGAACAGCGTAGCATCTACCTTGAAGCTTGTCGCATACCAGTTGAGACGCGGGAACTCCGCGGGAACTTGGCTAGCCAGATAGTTGGTCATGGATTGTATCTGGGTTGTGTCATAGGTTGTTGGGATATCGTAGAAGGCTGCGAAAGCCTCTGGCGACGTTACTGGCTTGTTGTATATGAAGTTTATCTCGACCCCGATTGATTCGTTGAGAGGGTAGGCCTGCATCATCAGATTTGCGTAGGGGTCCTTGTTGGAGCTGGACTGATACTCATGCAGAGCTTTGATCAGGTCAGGCAGCTGATCAGCCGTATACCATTTCTGACCACCCCATACGTCGCCTGTGGGATAAGTGTTCAGTGTGAACCTTGTGACAATTCCTGATGTATTCGTCAGCAACTCAAATTCCCTCCGATTCGGCCTTTGCCAGCGGCCTGCCACACTCACCAAAATTGTTGGCTCCTCCTTTAAGGGACCACCATAAATCGGAATTAGACGTTGCGTTCGCATCGACGATGGAACCATCCGCAAGCACGACCTATCACGGATGTTCAAATTACTTATTGAGAACGCAGAGGAGCGGATATGTCTTACCTCGAAGTTTACGACATTGTCACACACCAACCCATATAGATCACTGAGATATGACAATCCACCTATAATCCGTCAGCGCCGCTTTCTGTCTGCCATCGGAACCGGAAGATACATACTACCAAGGGCGAGGCCACCAACTCCCACATCCACAATCCGGCCTCCCACTACGGTTACGTTATGGGGATCGAGATGGTTGTACACTTCACCCCACCTCAGCCCGGTACCAACAACAGCAACGCCATTTTCTTCCTGATACTCAATCATGTTGAACCCGGACATATCGAATAAGACACCATCGTTGATGTTTGCCGCAAATGGGGCCGGAGAGTGCCCACCTGACCTAATGGCGAAGTTGACATTCAGGGGTACAAGATACTTCACAGCTTGTGATATCTCTTCCGCTGTTGTGGGTTGCAATATGCAGATTGGGGATTCCCACGCGCTCGAAACCCTGGAAAGATCCGTCAACTATCTTCATTATCATCTTATCGTCTTTGGTGAGAATTAGTAATTACCAGTTTGCCTCTGAAGCGTTCTTGAAGTCCATATCTGTCGGCAGCCTGACGGTAGAACCGAGCACACTTTCGAGGTATGCACATGCAGCAGTGGCTGTACTCGCATTTTGGGTTGTCTGACATTGTGAAGATAAGGCTAGGAATCCAGCCAGGGACGACAGGATCGTCACAACGCTGAAGCGAGCCATTGTGTGTAAGCTGAGAGGCCTCGATATATCCAGGACGTGTGTTCAATGTGACACGTTGAAAGCCCGACGTGAGGATCGAGTGCAGACTTCCCATGTACTCCGTATCATGCCATTGTCTCAAGGCGCGCTACGCTACTTTATATATCAGGATCAAACAACGATGGCGGCAATAAGATGACAGCCACCAAGCATCCCTGAGGGAGTGCGCTAGCGTGCAACCTGGCTAGGAGCGAGAGCCCCATCCTTCCGCAGAATCCCCATTCAATATCACGGCCCTATCTCTACAGTAGTGAACAATGAACAGCTAGCTACAGTAGAGACGCCAGAAAACAATGCTGTCTCTATCCTCTTCTATTAATAGTTTGACCAGCCAACTAACCCGTTTCGAAGCACCGATCACAACTAGCGACACGTTGGACGCTTTAGCCCTGATTCTCGGCAGGGACAATAACTCAGACCGTGACATGAAATGATAATACTCTGTGGTTGAAGTAAGGGGGCTTTATAAGTCTTGCGTGGCAGCCATTTGGTTCATGCAATTCAAGTTGGTCTTCCTATGTGCACGCGTGTGCTCCCGGATTAAGATGCATATCCGCACTAGTAGCATTCTGTGATAATGGGTTACGCGCATAGGTATCTTTGACAACGGTGAATGTTCGGGACTGAACAGCTGCCGGTACGTAACAGGTATGGCCAGAGCTACAATGCTCGCAGATGAGCCCCTCACGACGATAATTGTGAGTTGCTGTTACCTACTCTGCTGTGAAGGTCGTTCCGCTCTTCATGTTTGCGAGCTGAAAGGGAGCTTGTGGTTTATGAATAATCACAGCCACCGCAAATTCAAGGGCTCGGTGCCGGCCGGTGAGGGTCACTCGTCCCCTATTTCAATGTGGTAGGGTCTTACCCGGATGATTGCATGTACAGGCGAGGACGGGTATGCGATCCTGAGACCCTCAGATCTCTCCCCGGGTTAACCCTGGTGCAAGATGTGATCTGCAGAGTAATGCAGAACATAGAGTAGCTACGTACAGCCAAGACAACCTGTTGAGCGGACCTTGAGGCTCTGGAAACGAAAGAAATGATGCTAGAAGACCGAATGGTTTATATCGGGCTTCTGTCAATGGAATCGCCTCTGTGTCGGTCACGGCGTTACGCCCCTAACGTTAAGTAGGGAGGTTGCAAGAGGATAGGTAGGATGGGTTCGGATCGGCCGCGAAATCTTCATTACTGCCGTCATAAACGCCGAGGTACAGTATTGCGTGACATCGTCATATAAACGGTGAGTGAGAACATATGTATACTCATGTGACGTGTAGATCCGTGAGTACTGCTGATGGCGAAACACCCATATTCGAGTTCATCCCCGACACGGTGAGAGCTGGAAAGAAGCAGTGCAGGCGGCGTATGTATGATTTGTTAGAAGGTGCTCAGCCGTCCAAAGACATCACAATTCGAGGAAAAGGCTTGGATTGGTCTCAGGGCTCTTCAGCTCTTCAGTATCGGGATGGGCGAATCGCAACCGTCCAATCTGGAGCAGAGACCGCCCAACGCGCTCAGCGCGGAAACAAGAGGACCCCGAGCTGAGCCGGGGTGCTGCACTCCAACTCGGGCCACCAACAAGTCCTCCTACATATCGCGGCGCTGTCGACCCTACATCTTCCATGTCGCATGTCTCGCTTGTCGGCCACTTGCTGTCAAAACGCTAGCGAGGCTAGCGAGGCTAGCTATACCAAGCCCAGCCCGTTTAGGAGCCCGTTGCGACTCATGAACTGAGCTACAGCATCTTGGATGACGGAAGAATCCATAATAAACTTATGCTTATTGTAACCTTTACCCACTTGACGATCTGCAAAGCCTGCCGACTTGTCCTGTCCTCGCCTGTCCACCCCCTTCAGACCCGTTCGGCCACAACCATCCCTCCCACTCCCGCCCACCTTGCGAGGAAGGTCGCCTTTGCCGCTCACTTTGCCAGCTGCGGTGATTGATATCATGAGACGAGCCTGAATCCTCCAGGATCTCTTTCGGGTCTATCGCGAAATGAGACCTCGATTGGCTCATTCCAGAAAGCTTGTGGCATGCCAGACGCAGCTGCGGCCGAGGCAGGCAACTCGGCAAGCCACTATGGTCCCACCATGTTTCTCCATGTAGATGGTACAGTATTGGGCCATGTTGACTAATAATAAGCACTCGACGTCGGCTGACGTGCCGACATCAACAGGACACGCCCAAACCCGTCACACGAGAGGGGGCGATATGGGATAAGCGATACTAGTGAAAGCACCAGCCCCGGTCTATCAACGGGTCACTGGTGTCTTGATGACCTGCCCAACACAGCAAACTCGTTGCGATGGGGGTTATTAGCCGCTCCAGGCAAGATTGACTGAGGGACACGAAAACATACACAATTATTACAGAACGAGTATAGAACACGGACGGGGGTCTTGGCTTAATGTTGCCAAATGCGAAGCAGTGGGGAAGATCTCTCATCTCGTGCGTACTCACCTATTGAACCCACCAGCCATAAGACGACGTTCCCGGGGACACTCCATATCGCTTCACCAGGGCTTTGCGTGCGCAAACATCCCGGTTAGACAGAAATGAGTCTACACAAGCTGAGTGATCAATATGACGAGGGAAAAGCATGTCATGTTGTGGAACGTATATGCGGATAAGTAAGCTTGTTATTACGCACTGCAGCCAACCTGGACATTCCTTGCTCCTGGATTCTGGAGAAAGGAGAGACAATGTTAGCTCCGTAATTATCCTACATTCCACGCCTAGTTGCATACCATACATTCGATTGGCTGGGCTAACTAGACCCTTTGAAGACCAGTCTCTCATCCGAATGCTGACTACATCGTGTCCGTCCCATATGGTGTAATGGATTCCTTATATGTAAGATCAGTCTATCGTCGATATAAGACTTAAATCATCTCGCCTCGCCTTGCCAGACTACGTCAGGCTCACCCCTATTCCAATGTTTCAACCCAGAGAGACCACCCATCGCCTTACACACTCATCTCTGTTGTCTTAATATTTCATCCCACCATTACCCCCATTAATCTTGCCCTCAGACTCACCGAATATTGTTCATCGGCAGTCATCGGTGGGTTGGACTATGGGCTCTGAATGAGTGCGGAACAGTATTTTCCGCAGAGCTCATCTCACTTTGCTGGACGCTGGTCCCAACTTCGTCAGTCTATAGAAACGGGAAGGTGTCTTACTACGGGCCACCCTATATCGCTGAACATCATATCTATATCAACGGAGTCCAAGCTGAGCCATGTCGCCTCTCTCACTCGACATGGCACCGGGAAGCGGCATCAAGACTGAAAAGTCACCCCTCGTACTGAACGACCACAAAGCCGACCAAGCAGCACTCGCACAGCAATATGGCGGGAATCACATAGCAGGCTGGGTCGGCCGTCTCCCCTCATCATGGGTACCCTACGTGCAGCTCGCCCGTCTCAGTCCACCCGCCGCCTTATTCCTCATCTATTTCCCTCACTTCTTTGGCATCATGCTCGCAGCTCTGATCCAGCGTTCGGCACCAAGCGAGGTCCTGAAAGCTGGTGCCGTCATGCTCGGTGGTAGCTTTTTCTTCTCGAACGCTGCTCACGGCTGGAACGATCTCATCGATGCTCCCATCGACCGTGCTATCTCGCGCACGAGCAAGCGACCTATTCCCCGCGGTGCTATCACGCCGCGAGCTGCTTTCATATTCACGCTTAGTCAAGGGGTGGGTGCTGCCGCATTCCTCCTGCTTATGCCTGCTGGAACCGCAATCTACTGCGTTCCTAACATCATCGGCACGTTCTACTATCCCTGGGCCAAGCGACACACCAACTTTGCTCAGCTGGTGCTCGGCTGGTGTCTCGCATGGGGTATCGTCATGGGATCTTGTGCGATGGGCTTGAAGCCTTTCACTGGTGGGCCATTTGGAGGTGAACTCTCGTGGCACAGCGGCGAGCAGGTCTGGGTCCAGCCCGCAATTGTCTGCGTCTTCTTTGCCAGCATTCTGTGGACCATCATCTACGATACGATCTACGCACACCAAGATCTGAAGGATGATCTGAAAGTTGGAGTAAAGAGCATTGCCGTCTTGCTCAGACATCGCACCAAAGTATTCCTGTGGCTCACCTTGGGTGTGATGCTGGCACTACTCTCACTCGCTGGTCAATTTCTCCAGACGGGTTGGCAGTACTATTTGATCGCTGCCGGTGGCTCTGCGCTATCCCTCGGCGCTATGATCGCGCATGTCGAGCTCAAGGATTCTGCCAGCTGTTGGTGGTGGTTCCGATACGGCTTTTGGCTTGCGGGTGGCTCTATCGCTGGTGGCTTGTTGGGCGAGTATTTACTCATGCTTGGGTTTTCTCCTTCTGCGTAATGTCAAGTACTCTGTATGGCTTTGAATTCTCTACCTCGTCAAGCTCGGGATATGATTTCGGCGGCTGTTGTGTTTTCAGTGTTTTCAACTGGGTTTGGAGTATTGATACCATGGGACAGGTTTGCGTCACCGGATTTGATGCATGCAGCATAAGGACTTTGGAACAGCAAGTGGATTATAATTGTGCGCTGTGTGTACTTACGAGCAAAGCATGATGCAACAAATGGCACAAAAAATTTATACTTGCATATCCAAAATTTTGCATTCATGAAGGATACCCCTATTACATAAATTGTTTTATAGGGAGAGACGTTGCCATCATCGATTCATGTCTCAGTTTGACCTCGTCCGCACGGCACATAGCAAGCACTACTGACTAGGCCAGTTATTGGACAGCGAGATAGTCGACCCGTTAACGAGTTTGGCCATATTGGAATCGCTCAGGAAGACGCAGTAGCTGGCAACGTCGGGCAGGTTCAACATCGTTTGTCCTGGGTTCGCCTCCATCATCTTACCCATGCCTTCCTGGTTGAAGCCCTCCGCCATTGCCTTCTCAAAAATATTCGTCTCCATCGCTCCCATCAGAAATGCGACGCTGTAAATCCCCTTCGGCCCGTAGAAGCCAGCTGTATTTCTCATGAGACCGAGAAGCCCGTGCTTGCTGACGGTGTAGGCCGCGCCCGCATTGAGACCTCGTAGCGCTGCGATGGACGCAATATTGATGATGGTACCGCCGACTGGAGTCTGAGCCTCAAACACATTGACGGCCGCCTTTGTGCAGAGAAAGGCGCCCGTGAGGTTCACGTTGATGACTTGGTTCCAGAGATCCAAGTCGGTGGTACCCGCAGCGTCAAACTTGTCCATGATCCCCGCATTGTTGATCAACATGTCGACTCGGCCGAACTTGGCCGACACATCACTGAAGAACTTCGTCACCGAGGCCTCGTCTGTGATGTTGGCAATGGTGGCGATGAACTTGCTGGCGTCATGCTTCGCTTCCCACTCCGTAGCCGTCTCTTTCAGTCGTGTCTCGTTGACATCGCATACGGCCACATTGGCCCCGGCATCCAGCAATGCGGAGGCTAAGACCTTGCCGAGACCGCCACCGGCGCCCGTGACCACGACGGTCTTGCCTGCTGCTGGAGAGGTGGTCATATTTCTTGTGCTTGTTGATGTCAGATTGTGATGTGGTGTTCCGGAGGTCCTGAGGCTTTGGGCGGCGTGAAAATGCTTAATAAAGTATTTTCTAGATTCTATGAGATAAGAAGAATAATGTCAGAGGTCGAGGGCGAGTTTCTATGGATGCAGTATGCGCTGTGTATGCATGCAGATGTATATATACGGTACAGACTGCAGAACTACAGTACGGCACGGGCGGAAGCACCCATACCAGAGATGGAGCTTCATCAGCTCCTGGTTTCACAGGAGCGACCCGTATTCGATAGGCATCTGTGTTTGTCATCAGCGTGGATTGCTACAACCGGTTTACCGTGAGACGGGGACTCGATCGTTCCTGGTCGTTGGTTGCACAGACTGTTGTATCGTAAACGACGTCCGAATACGAGCAAGGGTCCGAGATGCTCGCAACATGAACGAGTTCTCAAAGAGGATCGCGTCAGTTGATTTCGAGATGCGTCACGGATAATGTTCGCAGCAGTCATTACATAAGCACATAACCTTTTCATCTATGAAACAGTCACGACGGAGTTGCTCGAGTTCGCAATCCTCGCCAAACCCCCTGGAAATTACTTCACGTTGCAGGACCCAGGGTCCTGGACATCTGCACTGAAGCTAGAGGATTCCGATTCTGCCGGAAGCCTACATCAAGATACACAGGTATGCAGCCTAGGGTTAATGAACGGAACGTGCATGGTAGTACATGATCGCTCAATCCAACAGTGAGGGCTATACATCATGTGGCTATCCTCAAACGTGATTGTTTCGACATCATCTGTGCGGTACAACGGAAATTTCGATGATCACGCTTCGCACATGGATGAAACAGGACGACTGAGATAGGCGAACACGTTGGGGAGGTCTTACATAGATGACCTCGGTATGCATCAAAGGCCAGGCCGGTATTGATAATTGGGGTATTTATACTTTGTTTATTTGCCTGCGCAAGGGACCAGTTCGGATTCCATTTCAGGGTCCTGCCGCTGAACCCCTCATCCTTTAGGTGGGATACTCCTACTCGTATACGTACCCCTTGGCTGGATGCGCATGTTCGTGATGCGGTGATCAGATACGAGCGGTACCTAGTTTGCAACTAATCAAACAGAGTACAGCGGTAAGGGCCATACTAGAGCTGTGCCTTTCTTCATATCCGATCTCATCGCTCAAGTTTCACCATGCGACTTTTCAAAGGTCTGTTAAATGTTACCTTCGTTTGCAGATGATGTTGGACAGTTCAGCCGGTTTAAGTACTCGGAGAGCAATATACCGAATGCTACATATGTAAGATGGAACTAATCAAGACACAGATCACAACTTTAGAAAATCTAGGTATAAGTGGACGAATACTGCTTTAGATTGACAATGCTGCCATCCATCACGGCAAGAAGTATTCAGTACATCGTATTAGACAGTCGTTGAATTGAGTCTCGCAATGGTTTCGTACGCGAATCTCCTGGTTGCCCTCACGCCAGTGATCCATCACGTGAACGCGGCGAGCTTCACGATCCCCAGTCAGGCACACACCGGCAGCTACCGTTACGCGGAGCTCGATGTAGCCCCTGTAGGCATCTCGTGAGATTTTCTCCCTCGCTCAGATACACTTATACGTTCATTACATCTCACAGCAACCGTAGCTTCGAATTCTTCGCCTTCCCCTCCTACTTCACCAATGTGACAGCCACAAACCAATGTCTCGCAAACTGGAAAGACCTCACGGGCGTATGGCCACACATCCGCATCGGAGGCACCACGCAGGATCGTGCGATATACGACGCAAAGATATCAGCATACGTCGTCTACTCCGTAGCGCGCGCTACCGACGCACCCACCAGTCTAACGTTTGGGTCGCGCTTCATGACCCTCGCAAATGAATACGGCGGAAGTGTCGTCGTGGGTTTGAATCGAGGAAAAAACAACATCTCGAATACCATTGCGGCCGCTGAGGTGGCTATGAGCGTGATGAGTAACCTGCTGGCTATTGAGTTGGGAAATGAACCTGAATGTGCGTATCACGTGGGGGTTTTGTTTCTTGTACAGGGCGGCATACTCATCCCACGACAACAGATTATACAACAGACGGCCAACCAATAGCAAGTGGTACTTGGAATGCCGCGACTGACGCAGCATCACAGAACAACTGGGACATCACCGTTGGCTCTGCACTCGGCAAACAAGCCTTGATTCAAGCAGGCAACTCGAATGCGTCACCTCCGGGCTGGGGCGCTGCAGAACTCATCGCGACGGAGAATGCGACCGTGAAGGGATATGTGTATGGTTACGCGCACCACAACTACCCCGGTGGCACGGTGACGTCTCTCATGAGCCATAGTGGAATATCAAGTAATCTGCACGTATTCGATGCTGATGTGACTGCTGCGCTGGGCACGGGGAAGCCGTATGTCCTGGGGGAGACGAACTCGGGTGAGTGAATGACATCTCCTGATACAGTGATCGTTGTGCTTTGCTTGTTGCGAAACACTGGCTAACAGTATGAACAAGTATCCGGTGGAGGCGCGGCAACAGTCTCACCAACTTTCGGCGCCGCCCTCTGGACAATGGACTATGTAGTCCGAGCCTCATACTCCAACATAACACGGACTTATTTTCACCACGGCACGGTCGGCAACTGCCAATACTGCTTCTGGGGCAGATATAGCATGGGTGCGCCGTATTACGGTGCTTATGTGGCGACCTCTTTCATGGCCGACGCCGTGAGCCTCACGGCGCTCGACACAGGCACAACGAACTACGCCGCATACGTAACGTTTGACGCTTCCGGTGCCCCGCTGAAGGCCCTCTTGTATAACTCGGATTACTACTCCGGAAGCGGGACGCGCTCGGTTCAGGCTTTTACGCTCGCAGGATTGGCTGGCTCCTCTATCAGGGCGAAGAGGCTCACGGGCGACAGCGCAGTGGCTCGTGTTGATCAGGGCGGTAAGGTGACGTTTGGTGGACAAACGTTCACAGACGGTACATGTGTAGTCAGTGGTACGGAGACGTTTGAAACGCTCACAGTGAGCGATGGGCAGACATCGGCGGTCTTGAAAGCGAGCGAGGCGCTCCTTGTTTACTTGAAGTAACGATGACAGGGATGAGAGTTGAAGCCAATGCTAGACAAGTCTGTCGGACGCGTCACAGAATAAAAAAAATTTGTCTGCTTCTGATCCGGCCGACTTGACGAGCTGGTTAGGCTTAGCATGAGATCCACCACACCAGGTCAAACTTCGAGCAATTCAGGGTTGTCACTTTGTAATTGTCTGTAGACCAGATGTATGTGCAAGGTATATCATTCATTTTGTCGATCGTCATCAATAGTCTATCCTGGTACCCAAGGGAACAAACAAAGCAAACGATTGTGAGGACCTGCGCCGAAGCTCGCCTTCATTCGTGGCAAGAGCGAAAACACACGATCCCCTCGTATGACACTCATCTTGGAGTAATATTCACCGGATCAACGCTTCGTAAAGCAGATCCTCCTTCGTGGAGGAGAAGGCGGACGCGGCTCTATGGTTGGTATGCATGATGCCCAATCTATAGATCCCCCTTTTTTAAGCCGCTGATCCTTGATGTCTGTCTGGTGATGCTTTCATATGCTCCCCACATGTTCATCGCGAATCCCTATAAAATTGCCGTTAATTCCTGATGGCGTCGGGTTGTCGAAATTCTTCGAAGAACCCTTCGTACTTCTACTACGCCTGCTGTCAGAGAAATACACAGTTTAGACAGCACCGGCCGCCACCATCTTCTTGCGAAGATAGTTCTTGTAATCTCCAATTGACCCGCTCCAAGGCTTGATGCTCTTGTTCTCGCACACAAGAATCTGCTTGGCAATCCTGTCGAGTAACCTAGGGATGTGTTAGCAGCAAAATCATATTCAACAGAAGGGGGAAGGGGGGTGCGATATACCTGAAGTCGTGAGACACAACGATGACACCACCAGTATAGTGCTCAATGGCGTCTGCCAGAGCATCAATGGTGGGGATATCTAGACCGTTAGTAGGTTCGTCGAGGAGTAACATGTTGGGAGTCTCGATGGCGAGGAGAGCGAAAACGATGCGGCTCTTCTGGCCCTCTGACAAGGTGCCCATAACGGCGGTCTGGACGGTACCCGAGACACCGTAGCGACCAAGCTTCTGTCTCCAGAACTGGTAGTCCTGAGACTGGTCACTGAACTTATCGCGCACAAAGTCCAAGGCACTCTTGGTCAGGTCGAGCTGCTCGGCGGAGTGCTGCGAGTACATGCCCAGCTTAAGATGGGTGTGCTTGCGGACGGACCCGGCGGTGGGCGAGAGCTTGCCGGTCATAAGGCGCAGCAAGGTACTCTTGCCGACACCGTTGGGGCCGACGAGTGCGGTTCGCGAATCCATATCGAAGCCGAGGTCGATGTTGCGGTACAGGTCGTCCTTGGCGTCGCCCGAGTAGGAGAAGGTGACGTCGTCGAAGGCGAGGACCGGTGGCGGCAGCTTGTCGACGTCAGTGAAGCGGAAGGCGAACTCGCGGTCGGCCTTGATCTCCTCGATGAGACCGTCGGCGATCATCTTGTCGAGGATCTTCTGGCGGGACTTGGCCTGACGGACCAGGTTGGCGTACGTGCCGGCGGAGGCGATGAACTCCTTGATGTGCTTGATCTCCTCCTGCTGCTTCTTGTAGGCGGTCATCTGATTGACCTCCTGCTCCTTGCGGGTCTTGGTGTACGAGTCGAAGTTACCGCCGTAGTACATGAGCTGCTGCTTGCGCATGTCGATCATGTTGGTGCAGACGCCGTTGAGGAAATCCTGCGAGTGGGAGATGAGGACGAGCGTCCGATCCCATTTCTTCATGTACTCCTCGAGCCAGACGCAGGCTTCGAGATCCAAGTGGGCGGTGGGGTCGTCGAGCAGCAGCAGGGTGGGCTTGACGAAGAGGGCCTTGGCGAGGGCGACACGCATCCGCCAACCACCAGACATATCCTTAGTTTTCTTGTGGATGGTGGTCTTGTTGAAGCCCAGACCGGTGAGGATGAGAGAGGCGCGGGTCTGGAAGGTGGAGGGGTCCATCTTATCCATGTGCTGTGATAGAGGTCAATATGATGTTCGTCTTACTCCGGCGAGGGACCTATTAAGGATGACAATGATGATGTGGGATCAAATGATAAGAGCTTGGTGATAGTAAAGTAACAGACCTCGTATATGTCCATCAGGATGGGGTCGTCGGGGCCGTTATCCTCGAGAATCTGCTCGGCTAGCTTATCGAGACGGTCCATCTCCTTCTCGGCCTCCTTGACGACCCATTCGAGGGCACCAAGGTCGGAGGGGGGCGCACCCTGGTTGAGGAGGTAGATGTCGACGTGCTCGGGAATGGGGTACTCGCGCTCGGAGATGGCCTTGAGAAGCGTCGACTTTCCGCAGCCGTTCTCGCCCAAGAGACCGTAGCGGCGGCCGTTGGTTAGCTCGAGCTCGGTGTCGGAGAGAAGGACGCGACCGTGGAAGGTCAGAGAGGCGGAGGAGATCTTGACATCGCGGCTGCTCTCGATGGAGGAGAGGACACCGGTGGTGATGCGGTCGGACAAGCCCTGGGCGTCCTTCTGGTCGGCGAGACGCTTGATCTTATCAGCGTCCTTTTCGCTGGTGGCGGGAAGGTCGTTGGGGTCCGGGGGGTCGTCGCCGGCGGACGAAGCTGCGGCGCTGGCATTCTTGGAGGCAGCCTTGGAGCCGGCCTTGGAGCGGGAGACGAGCGTCTTCTTCTCCTTGGGCTCCTTGCCCTCGGCGGCCTTCTTGGCGAGTCTCTTCTCCTTGGACGACGAGACAGGCATGTTGGTGGAATGGGTTTGTTGGTTTGGGGATGAGCGGGCCAACAGAAAGGGACAGAGGAGGTGAAGGGTGATTCGAGGTGTTGAAAATTGGAAACAAAAAATTGAAACAGAGTAGCAGAGCGTCACAAATGTACCCCGCTTAGTTGTGGGCGAGGGCGCGGGCGCGGGGCGTAGAGGGGTTGTCTACTCCCTCTGAAATCACCAGTTCAGTGCGCCCGGAGCCTACAATTACGCTGGACGGTGGGAGAGGCGAACTCGAGAGCAAAATCTAGATAAGGTAGACAGAATGTTACGAAACATGTTCACTACCTTGGTACGGTATCACAATAGAAGCAGATTCGTGGCATTGCACGCCTAGGTACTAATCGATGAGTCGAAAATGACGGCCGAGCCAACAGAGAGGGCGATGGCCTGCACCCAGCACCATCAAATGGCGGGGCGGCGCACAGGTACAGATTAGGTACCTTCGCCAGTTCAGCCCACGGCGGGGTACCATAGCCTGTCCTCTTGGGTTTGGGCAGGGGCTTCGGGCTGCAAGCACCCAACATAGACCGTTAATAGACTCTGCTGTCCCGTCAGCGTTCCCTTGCATCGTCGAGCTTGTCTCGCTTGTGCGGCCTGTGAAGTTTCAGTCCTTGCAGCTTATCGATAACAGGCTCTGAGCCAATCTCGCCCTTTACGACTTGGACGCTGGTCTGATGTCATTCTGTTTGGCGCACATACTGTAGAAACCCCAACTTTACGACATGTTCAATCATTGTTCGCTTGGTTAAGTTCTACTCATCACATTAGGTACATCCATAGCTCAACACTTATTCCGAAGATCGATTCCAGAAAACCCGCTCAGACCTGAAAGGGTTTCGAGCTGTATTGGTCATTGTTTCAAGCATTGTTCCATCCGTACTCGGTGGCGCTTCTGTCTTGTCTCCTGGCTGACGTATTTGGGACAGCTCGTGCCCGTGACCTCTTGAGCATACTCAGACGATCCCCGCGGCAATGGAGCTGACTTTGTAGTCTTGATATTCACATCTCAGGCCCTACAGACACAATGGTATTCTGCCTCTGGCTCTCCTTCAGTTTATATCATATTTCCATAAAATATATACTATACCAGGTTGCGAAAGTCGGAGCCGAAATTGAGGAATGACCAACATGAACAAGAAACCAAAACATACAATAAGCCAACTATATACTCGTCGGGCCCTAAACTGGCTTTTTCCGTGGTTACCGGTGTGGCTACGACCTATACGTCAAGGACGTTGAATGGCCAAACGACATTATATGGCTCGAATCCTTTAATAATTTTAGACTTCGATAACCGTACGATTAATAGCGATAACAAGTTACGAACTTGATCCGGCTGCTAAGCTTAATACGGACTACGAATATATAAGCAAAATCGCAGGTATATTAAGAATTCGAGCCATTTAATGTCGGTTTACAATTCAACGTCTTTGACGTCAAGGTCGTAGCCACACTGGTAACTACGGAGGAAGTCGTTTCAGGGCCTGACAAGTAATAGCGAAGAAAAGAAAAAAAGGGTGTAGGGAGACAGACAGGCTATTAAGAACCACTACCCTCCACGCCCCTACGCCTCCCAGGCACAAAGTAATGCGCTGCCATTGCAACCAAAGCCGTGGCCACAAGCCCAAGCAACAGGGGCTCGTCCTCGACGTTGTGATCATCGCCAAAGTCGAGTCCCTGCTATATGCCGCCTAGTATGGCATCTTCCGATATATCTCCCACCTGCTGAAATGGCCCGGATGGCCCCCTTCAGGAATGCCGTGAGAAGTCGTGCTCAGAATCCGGACATTTTGATATATCGATACTAGATACCTACGAGGTCGACGAGGGTTTCGGCGCGTGAGTTGTGGTCCAAGAATTTGTTGAATGAGGAAGAGAGCTGATCAAAGATTTGTCGTCGATTTTGTAGCATGTTATATGTGCTCGGTATCATATTCGGAACTATATCATCGTTGACAAAGACAATATCTATGTTTAGCCCCGCAAGCACCTGGACAGTTATTGTATGGTGAGATAGTTATCCGTGTCGTTGCACCTGCCTCGATGTTCATACGCGATGTCGATAATCCCCAATGAAACGAGTAGTATTCACATGGCATGCTTAGCCTGCGTGACAGGTATAAGTCGATATGTAACAACAGTCGGTCTCCCAAAGCGGTGGTCACACAGCAAGGATAACAGCACTATGAATGCTTATTCCCTTCCTTCTATCCTTAACGCGAGAACGACATCAAGCTGCTACTTCTCATCAGGCAAGGGCCCAATCGGACGACCCCAAGCATACATAGGATCCTTGCTTCCAACCTCCCGCTTCTTAGCGAAATTGGCTTCCGACGCTTTAGCGGCCATCGCGCCTCGCGTGAGCATCTCATCTTGGTAGGGTCCGAAAACTGCCTTGATGCTCTCCACGTTGTCCTTGTCGACTTTGTCGATAGCGCGAGCGAGGTTCAATGCATCTGTGATTGCGTGATAAGCGCCCTCGCCTCGGACTACCGAAAGATGAGACTTGTTAGCTGCTGGACGCCGTGTTCGTGAGATGGGGAGATAGTGAATACGTACAGGGTGGCATGGCATGTGCAGCGTCTCCCAGGAGAGTGATCCGACCAGTAGGCATCGAGTCCATGACTAGAGTATACTTTAAAAGAGTTGAGGTAAGTATGATCTCCAGATTCGAGGGTTTCGGTTGCGACTGACCAGACGTAGAGACTCGTTCAACGTCGAATTATCCACTACAGTACGATCTGTTTACTACACGTTAGTACCCTACAGATAATTTATATCCTTATGTGTGAATATCTGCCGCATATCATTGGGATGTCTACCCACTGTCATGAAGTCAGCATTGACTCTCCTTTATCTAGAAGTGTTCGGACACATACCATTTCGCCTCCAAATTCTTCGTTTTGTCCATCACGAAGTCATATCTCTCCTGGTCAGGCGCCGTCTCATACCAGTGGCTCCCCTCCGCAGCCGATTCATCAGGCCATATTAATGCGTAGAACCACCGACCAGACTTCCCATCAGGATTGATTTCCGCAAGGGAGACCAGTAGTATCATCGTCTCGCCAACAACAGAGTGCATATCCACGGCGTACAGCGAGTGTCCAAGCTCAAGTTGTTCCACCATGTCATCTCCCGAGAGTGTCTTCTCGCCGCTCACCATTGCCATAGTCGTACGGCGGATAGGGTCAGGCGAGATGATGTGTTTACGAGCTTTGTCCATTCAGATCATCGTCAAACATATAGAAAAGGACCGAAAACCCACTGGCACTTTGCGACCCCTCAGCACCAACGAGTATATCACCCTCTGCCCATGTTCCGTCTCGGAAATGCACCCTGACTTTCTCGCCAACCTCTTCGATATCTACGGCTTGCTTGTTGTATTGGATCGGAAGATTCAAGCCAAGCCATTCGATCAGCGCTCCTCGAGACGTCCGCACAATCCATCCGGTGCCGTCATCTCGGACGCCAATCTTGCCTTTGAAGTTCATCGCTGGATTGTAGTACACGAACTCTGGGGCATAGTCCTTTGTCAGAGGACCTAGATTGCTGATTGTTGAGATTGGTGGCATGTCATCTGGTATCGAGTCTCTGAGGTCATCCAGCATGCTCCTGATAGTTAGTGATTGACTGGATCTGATGCCGGAAATGAGCAGCCCACTGATGCATGCCGAGGACCCAGCCTGGTCGTCTTTCTCGCACACTCGCATCTCGCTCGAAGATTTCGTACGAGATTCCCTTCTTGCGAAGAGCTTGAGCGAGTGCGAGGCCGCCAACTCCGGCGCCTGAGATAAGGACATCTATCATCGCCAACCGTTATAATGTGGCCCTTCTCAAAAAATGATCACTACCAACCAAGTTGGAGATGCAGCGGGTACAAGGAACGAGGATGTACTTACGGGGTGATTTTGACGATGACATGTTTAATAACTTCCAGTTATTGTTATCTGAGTGAAATACCAGAGGGCTGTTACAAGTCGGAATGGTGTATAGAGCGATCAGTATGCAAGCCCTCTATTTATATATTTTCCAGAGCTATGAAGTCTCATATACCAAACCTCGTAATATCGGAGAGGTGGCCAGTGACATCTCGGTGATTGATACTTCGGGAATCGGAAGGACTCATGATATCTTACATGTCCCTTCTAGACTCGTGCGAGTGCGCGGAGTACAGTGTTCGAGTTGGGTTCGGACAACTACTACGTCGCGAACACCGAAACTCACCAGACTACGTCTTACCGGTGCCATTGAAGTTGCTTAGCAATGCAAACTTAGGTAACCGATTCAGTGTTTCAGAGCTAAGAAGACATATTTGAACGACATGATAGTAAGATTTCGCATGAATAACATCGACGAACAATTTAGATCTCCAATGGAAGCATGCATTGCACAGTGATCTGTAGTATCGATAGCAATCCTAAAGATATCTCAGCAAATGTTTCATCTAATCAGAACGAAATATTGAACGGGTATATTGAGCACTAGACGAACATAGAGTTCAAATACAGAGTTGGACATGTCAAGTGTGTAACTTCGCCGCCCACCGACCTACTAGTAGTTCGACGACTTAGTTGGACGACCTATGTCGACCCCCAGCCCATCTAATGCGAAGACTTCGCGATCTTACCGAGGAATGGTAATTGCAACCTAATCGGCTTTGTAAGGATTTTGGGTTCCGGATCAAGGAAGGTGCAGTCTTGCTCGGCCGTCGTCGGTTCTCCCGGAGTCGGTGAGTATCTTTCCTCCAACGACCCGAGGATTTGTTGCATTGTTAGGCCTCGCCGGGCCCAGCTATACCTTGGGATACCAGGTACAGAGTTCTTTTGAAACAGCGACTTGCAACAGCCGGCATGTCAATGTAATGTGACCAGAGCGGATGGAATGATAACGTCGACTACTGATGTTGATCATGAGAATTTGTAGATTGGTGCCTGTTACCATGGGAAAGGGAGTGGCTTATGAGCTTGACGACGAAGGCACGATTCTTCATTCTTTATGCGCAAGCTTCCCTGACTATTACTGACTTCAGCACCCGCGTCTTGGACCTTACAACAACACCGGCGCATTGGCAGTGTTAAGAAAGAGAAGAGCAAAGCGTCGACGCTTAACGTGCCTTTCAAATTTATTTGCACCGAAGTCCCAGTAAAAGATATAACCAAGCGGATGCTGAGTTTAGTACGACGTATTAAGAAGAAGAAGGTAGGAAGATTGGCACCGCCCGTTAGTTGATTACCGCTCCTCTCCCTGATGTGGCTGCAATGCGTCTCGCGATTCAAGACTGCGAAAGGAGCTCGAAGCGAGGCAGAGGCATTGTAGCGCCTCCGGACGAGGTCAGTCACGAGGCTGTCCCGACGTATCCGCTTGTGCATCTACTAACTTCGAATGAAAAATCAATGGCGAGAAGATAGAGAAGGTACTCTGCTAGTGCAATGCACCGACAGACAATAAACAACAATAAAGCTATCTAAGCATAGCATCAGGTACGTGCTGGGGTAGGAAATTTCCGCTCGAGACTTTAGATCCCCCGTCGGGAACTCTGGTCTTGCTTTCCTTTATCTCTCCTTTTTGAGGCTCTATATTTTTTCAGCAACACAACCATATATCTGCGTGTAACACCCACCTTTTATGAGTTTTGTGACAATTTAATTCGCACTCTCGTGGAACTCTTGCAAATGCGTTGCAGCACATCATGCAATCGTCGAAGTATATCTTCTGCTGCTCTTTGTAAATGAAGGTCTCCGTCGCTTTCGGCATATTTGCCGAAGCTACTGCGCATGGGCATCAACGTCAAGCAGAAGCTTGTAATTGTCGCTGCAATTGTTTCCCTATATCGAGAGTGAGTCACTATCGTATGAGTACGCCAGACCCAGAGCGAGTTAAGGACCATGTAAAGATGTCGGAATATATTCAAATTTTATTAGGATCCAGAGCACTCGGATCTCCGTCCGGTCTACCATAGATAAGCCTGATACCGCCAATGAGCAGTTGGGTCGAGAACCGACTACCGAGCCTCTGGTGTTGTGCTTTTTCGCTCCTTTGTATCGATTATGAGTATCCATTCTATTATAGAAGTATGAGGTATCTACCAGCAATGCTGTTTCATTGAAATAGGACCTGTCTGGGACCATGCTCATAGAATCAAAGTTATGATACTTTCTTATGCGTAGAGCTATAGATAAGACCAGGAAGCGGTCAAGTTATTCTACAAAGCTCTCATTTCCCCTGTTTTTGAGTCCTCACATCAACAATAGGCCCGGGGGCACTCCCATACACCGAATTGTATATGTATATATACATATTATCATCAAAACGCGCCCGTCGTATGGAGAAGGGTTCAGTCCTAATCGAGATTAATCTCACTGCTACCTACTAGTTATTTGCCGGCTGCCAGTCCTCTGCCGTGTCTCCCCTAGACTATGCCCATCAATACAGTACTTGATTGATATGAGCAAGCAAAGAATACACGGCAAATGTCCGGATTTATATGCAAGAGGCGTGACGACCTCCAGGTTGAGCGCCGAAATCTGATGCACAACCTTGCCTCCAAACGGGCACATCACTAATCTTTACCATTTCCAGCTAACTTGGTCACAATGAAATGCCGGAAATGAGGGTGGCAAACGGAGAGAGCAGGTGCCGTGCAGAGTAGCAGGATAGAGTCCCAGCCTGAGCGGCTACACGGTTTTGGCTCTGTCTTTCTATACGTGCCACACTCAGACTGTAATTTCTTTTTTGTATCGACTGTTGACTCTGCGTATTGCGAGTGGTGTCTGGGTCCTGTGGCTGGGTCATTTCGCCGAAACTCATCTTGGCGACACCATCGTACTTAACATCCAGTATTCGAATCTCACGCGCGGGCAGGCTTGCTCTTGCTTGTATACACAGGGTCGGGATCAAAGCCTCGAATAATTGGAGGCTCCTGCTCAACCTCTAAGTATGCAAGAATTCAAGCGCTCATTAATCCGTAGAAAGATTGAGATGGAATATGCACAGTCAACTTTGCTCCGGTTTTTACTTTCAGAGCTACCCTCATTATACATCAGAGAACCTACTTGCAACTGGAGCAAATATGGCGTGCCGCTGTAGCAGCCACACTTCTCCCCGTTCTCGCTGCGGCGGACACGGGAGGGGCATTCAAGTAACCTGTGCCGACGGGACAGGACCGAATCTTTCATAGCAGACAGTTCACTGTGGATAATTAGGAGAGCCCAGACCATACAATAGTTATCGAAGTCATGAGACCTCCAGATGGATATCTGGCAGCAGGGTCTCAGGTACGGGGGAGTCCATAGGGCCCCCGTGATCTTCTGTGCGTTTTCACCTCAAGAGTTTTTCTCATTATGCAGAGTCGCCGACTTACCTTTTGATTGCGTCAGCCGTCGGCATCTGTCAAGATGACGATAAGAGGCAAACCAAATTCATTGGACGCCGCAGGTATACTCGTTCGATCTGACCTTGTCTCCCGTCTTCTATTTCTTCGCTATTTCCTACACGAATGGAAACAGCTTCGTCCTACATTCCTTCAAGACGACATGCTAGAGCTGTTCTTCTACGTCTTCTTCCACCGTATCGTCTAGTATCTCATTCCCAGTCCTGGCTTCCTCAATATTGACGACAGCTTCCCAGATGTCGCAAACTTGTCAGCTAGACAGATGCTCAAAAGTATAGCAATCACTCTACACATCAATCAGCGGTAGAGCACGATTCGGAGCCGAGCGGTTTGATGATGCGTACATGCAGTCGGGTGAACGATAAGTTTTGTGCATCTGAGGGCAGTAGCCAATATTCCTTCTCGAGAACGCGGGGTATCTGAAAGGTAAGTGTATATGCAAAATTCGCGAGACGAGCACTCGCTATAGCCAAACAAGTATAAGCTCAACAAGTGAGCCTCTACGCTCCGTGCACATATCCAACTATATCTATTCTAAGCAACTCTAGCAGCCCCAGCGCCCGCCGACCCGTCCTTGCTATCAATCCCCTGCTGCTCGGCATGCTGAAGCTGAGGATCGCCATGCATGTGGGCCTTGTGCTCCTCCGTCTCATCATAGGCAATGAGGACCTCGCCATTCTTGCCATAGCGTCTAGGCTCATCGCGCGCAATCTGCACGACGGTGAAGTAGCCCCTGAGACCCTTTGCCTTGTGGAATATTGCGTCCATTTCTTCGAGTGAGCGGTATGCCGTCTCGGGATAGAAGAAGTAAGTAACGGGAACAATGAATGCGTTGATGACAGCGAACACGATGTACGTCTGGTAACCGATACTGTCGAATGCCACGGGGGTGATCATGACAACGAGGAAGTTGAATATCCAGTTTGCAGATGTAGAGAGCGCGTTGGCTGGGGCTCGAATCTTGAGAGGCACGATCTCGGCAGGGTACAACCACGTCATACCGAGCCAGCCGACAGCAAAAAATGTGTTGAAGACGAAGAGGAGAGCAATGACGGCGATGGAAGCGGCCTTGGGTGGGTCGTCTCCCTCTGTCAACGAGGCTGCGCCTGCAAGCGCCGCCATGGATGCGGCTTGGCCGACAGCACCGAACAACATGAGCTTTCGGCGACCCACACGCTCCACGAGGTAAACAGCAGGCCACGAGGCGATGAAGTATTCTGTGCCGTTTAGGGCAGCGAGCAGTAGGGAGAGGAAACCACTGAGACCAAGGCGTTTGTAGATAACAGCGGCGTAGTATGTGATGAGGTTGATACCTGAGATTTGCTGGAACACCTGGTTGACATAGGCCAGTAAAGTTCGGTGGAATTCTCTGCGCCAAATTGTCAGTTTCTCGATTTTGTATGTGAATTTACAGACTCGAGGGTTTCACAAACCTGTCTCTAGTGTTCGTGAAAAGGTCAGAAAATTTTCCCTTCTGCATCTCTTCGACCGTCTCCTTGATCTCCAGGAATTCATCCTGGATAAACTTGTCGTTGACGTTGGCATCCGCCAGAGCAGCCAGAACTTGTCTAGCCTCGTCTTCGCGCTTCTTCAGAATCAACCAGCGAGGCGACTCAGGCAAGTTCCACACCATCGATAGGATGAAAAGACAGAAGGCGATCTGGAAGGCTAGGGGGAACCGCCATGCTACGCTACCTGGCGCAAAGCTGAAGCCGAGATCAATCCAATATGAAAGCGTGATACCACCAGTGATGAGAGCACCTTCAATCATGACTAGCTTGCCACGCTTGTGAGATCGCGATGTTTCCGATTGCCAAGTCGGTACGGTAGACGTGTTACCTAGCAACTCAAGTTAGTTGTTGTACACCCGATGCATTACGATCGTGCATACTACATACCACCGTTGCCTAAGCCAGTTATAATTCGTCCGACGATCCATTGGGGCAGAGTAGAGGCACTGGCCTGGAGAATGGCGCCAATAACCATGACACTGGTACCCAAGATGATCATGCGCTTGCGACCAAGCAGGTCGGCGACGAAGATACTAATCACGGCGCCGAGGAAGCATCCGAGGTTGTAGGCCGCAACGGATATTCCCTGGTTCGTTGAGCGCTGAGACTTGAGCCCTGCATCGTCGGTGCCGTCGGGGTTGATCTCCGGGAACACGGTGAGGAACTGGTCCATAGTGAGGACACCGCCGGTCACACCCTGATCATAACCGAAGAGCAAGAAATCGCACCCTGCGATGATACCGATGGCGTAGTTGAGGGCCGGGCCCCGCAGGCCAAAGTATTCCTTAACCATGTCGTCGGCGACTGGCGCGTTTCCACGGCCTCATTTGTCGTTAGTCTCGTAAGGTAAGGAGGCAGGTAAGGAGGCAGGTAGTATGACGGATATCGGGTGAATATTGCTTGATACTCTCTACAAAGCTGGTTACGCGGTTTGTGTGGTCATACCACTTATCGAGGCAAGATGTCCTCGACTGCAAGAACTCGAGCAATCTGAAAGGCTGGAGTGTAAGAATAGGTTCTCACTAGCTGCAGAGCGGCGGGTCAACGGCCGTTATATACTTCATCCCACAGCATGAAAAGCTGAGCACGGTTGCGACTTGTCCTCGCTCCCAACGCTCTCGCAGGATACTGTAATAGCAACCATCGCTCTCGCATACAAGGTACGTACAGGGACCTCACAAGACCTATGCTGTGGAGAAGCATTCGTGAATACGGAAATCCGACTGACCATCTTGCGTGAGTTCTGCGTGAGGTTGGCAGAAGCACTAACTTCTTTAACGCCTCCCCATCTCCACCTCGACGCGGCCGGATTCTGGCCGGGTACTGGCGAGACTGGGTACAACGGTTGAAGCGGCGGGACAGGCTCAACAAGGATGTATTTTTCTTGCAGTCGTATTACGGAATACACGGATGGACGTACGTACATAGTGATCAACACGTGTAGGGTAGAGAAAAGAAGTACACGAGTCCCGGCTTTCGGCAAGACTGTCGAGACTCGATACTGTCGACTGGCAATGTGTTTTCAATCGACCATGTGTCTGAGGTAGCTTGGGTAGAGATCGGCGAGCGAAAAGTTTGCGCTGCATGTCGCTAAGGTACACACCTGGAAGAACCAAGATCTGTTGAATTGAGACGTTGCCGACGGGAATGCAGACATTGGCAGATCTTGGTCCCAGCGAGTATCCTACTACGAATAGAGCAGCGATTGGTCAACTCTTCGTTAGAAACCATGAGCTAGGTAGATTGGCTGGAGGCTTCTAGGGAGCTTGTGCAGCGCGTGGAGACGTTGCGTTTGGTGAGGTTCTGTTATTTCCCAACTGACGATCTCCCTCCGCATGACAATACGGACCAAGCGACCTCGACGCGATTTGGACAATGCAACTCTGCAATGGCCAGTTTGGTCGACAGCCCCGTCACCTGCTCGTCGCGGATAGTAAAATATGGATACGGTAGCGCGACGACCCGAGTTTCGAACGTTTCTGATATGTAGGTGGATATCTCTCGACTCGATATCTACGGAGCACCTACCTTATTACTCATTGGCCTTCCAGTTCCAAATTCCTCCACGTTCCCCATCCCCAGATCCTCCCCGCAACCTTCGTCGCTTCCAGCTAACCCCCAGCACACATGTGGCACGTCGCGATAGCTGGTACGCAGATGAATTGCGCACACGCGTTCTGGGCCAGGCCCTCCTCAGGTTTCGTCTGAAGGACTTGTCATCAATCCTCACCTTCGCGCTCATGACTCAAGCTAGGCGAACGTGCACGATATTTAGACCAAAAAGCTGGGGAGAGGACCAACCAAGCCAGCCTCGACGGGATACCGTTTCGGGTACTCCGTGGACCTGGCCAAGCGATGCCCCTGACGTCATCGGAGCGCAGAATCATTCAGGGGACCCAGCCTCGCCTGTACGTACACGTGATAACGCACTCAAGATTCAACAGAGATGCAGTAAATCAGGCAATGCCGGAGCATCGGCCGAAGATCTCAACGGACGCTTCTTGGCTGGAAATTGTTTCAGCCTTTCCAAGCACACAAGTCCCAAGCAACTCAGTGCGGTCGCTAAACCGCTCATAAGCATGAGATCCAAAAAGGGTCTACTTCTGCACTGTCTACTCTCTAGGGACAGAGTCGTCATGATGGCCACCTGTCCTACTTCACTATATGATTCAACTTGAATCGGTTGTTACAGCCTAGAGACTCATGTATATAGTTCTAGAAATGAGAGAAGAGCAAACCCAAGTCAGGCTTCTGCAGCCGAGAACCGACAACATGGTATTCGATTCGCCTTCAGGGCAAATGAACACAAATCTCCAAACCCCGAAAGCGAGTCCTGTACGGGCATGAAGGCACAGAACATAAGCAGACCACCCCAGCTCTGAACGCTAAACTTTGTAAACAGGCACTCATATTGTGATAACAATGTTATCATAACATTGTTGAACTTGAAGTCTTGGACTCTTAGCCATTGGTCGCTAACCACGTATGGATATCCCGAGACGCTATGACCAATGCCCAAGTCACAAAACTATCAAGCAAGGGGCATGCCCACACTTGCACTTGTGTACTGTACGCATGTCTCGTCCTCCATCGGTGTCATGGCCTTCTAAATCTAGGGGTCCCCGTGGGGATGAATCTTTAATGTAGGGTTTTTACCCATTAATGAGTAATGTAGTATTAGTACCTACATTATCCATGCATCATAAGCTCATAAATCTCATGCCACCCGTCGCTAGTTCGCTCCTTGCCATGCCATCAAGTCTAACACCCCCAGATCGTAATTTTACCATGCACCTTGTATGTCTACCCAACCCACACTCACAGCGGGCCTACGTTACAGTGCGTTATCCGCCTTGAATTTGTCCCAGCTCTCGTTGAGTGTCGCAAAGACAGTAGCAGCGATGAGTTGGACCTCAGTGCTTGCGTCTTGGGGCAGCTGGTGGGAGATCGAGACGTCAGCATTGCCTCAGCCAAGATTGACCATTGACCCAACACGTGGTAAAAAGGCCTGTAATTGCGGGGAAGAGGTGAGAACAGACTTTGGAATCACTCACTTTGTCTGGATGGCACTTGGCAATGGCCTTCATGTAGTGAATCTTGACCTTATTGGCCATGACCAACTCATGAAGACCGACTTTCTTCCATCCGCTGTTTTCCCATAGCACTTGATCCATACTGCCCAACAGAGCCCGGAGATTGTCTCTCTTGCCATCCCTCCATAGCGAGATTCTGGCATCCACTTTCTCACTCAACGCGAATTTCTCATCGTCCGCTTTCTCGGCAGCCTTGTTGGCCTCACGTAGTCTCTCAACTGCTTCTGTGCTCTTTGCGGGAACAAATTCAGACATGGCCGAAGGTTTCGGACGTGGCTTCACTTGTGCGGGGCGTGGTGTGGGTTTGGCCCTAGGCGCGAGAGCTTTCTGACATCGCTGTCTACCTGCCGTGGCAGTTGCTCCACCAACACCGGCTTCGACGCAGAGTTGCCATACTTCGCTAGCATCTGCCCACTTCTCCATTTGCTCGAGAGCCTCAGCTTTACGACTTAGTGCCTTGCCGTAGAGATCTTTCATGTCGCGTGACTCTCCATCCGGCACGGCCACCTTTTCCCCTTCGCCGCGTGATGGTCCGATCACGCCAATGGCGGCATCAGCATCACTGACAGCCTGCTTAGGGCTACCAGTCTTCAACGAGGTGAGGGCTCGGTTCGTGAGGAGGACAATGCAAAGCGGGTGACTCTGTGGTATGCCAGATAATGAACTGGTATAAGCTGTGTGCGCAGCATCGTAGTCGCCGCGCTTAAAGTGTGCGGTTCCTTCAAGACGATGGCGAGTGGAAGCCTGTAATATCGCCGCAGTTATAGAAGGGACGGATCTGGTGAGGGGTGCTGGGCGGGTGGTAATGGGCCGCGAAGAAGCCTGAGGCGATGGTTGAACAGCTGGAGAAGGCTGAGCAGAGCGCTGAGGTCGTGGTTGAGCAGGTGGCGGAGCCGATGAACCAAAGAGAAGGTCGACCTCTGGTTCCGGTTCGGATTCAGGGGCTGGTTGAGGTGTAGTCTTCTTCCGCCTAGCAGAGCTGACATAGGCTTGAGCGGATTGTTCGTCGATAGCCTGCTTGTTCAGTCTTGCTCGTGGATCAGCCGAGCCTGAGCGCGAAGAATATTGTGTTTGTTGCTGCCACTTGGGCGGGCCAGACTGGCCCCCAGGACGCATTGGCAAAGCAGGAGACCGGTCGCGGGGAGATTTACGTGCTGCCTGTGCTGACTGCGCCGAATGCCTTTCGGGTCGTACACCGGATTCGAGCATTATAGCTTCGTCCGTGTTGGTATTACCGGAGGATGCTTGCCTTGTCGCTGAAGGTCGTTGTTCTTGTTGTGCGGTGCGCATCCACTTTGGTTGGCTTGGATCACCACCCTCTTGTTGGAAATCAGCCACAGCCTTTTGCACTTGCTTCTGACCTGACTTCCACAATGAATTTGCCGTCTTGAACAGACTCGACCCCACAGCCGCAGCCCTCTTCTGGATGTCATCACCGTAAGCGGGCGATTGAGAGTTTTGCCGTGGTGGTCTACCACTAGCGTCATCATGCCTCGTGCGCCCGGCGCCTTGTTGGTCCCTCAGCCGGTCGCCGTCTCTTCTGTGCTGGTCGCCAGGAATACCGGGAGGGCTCTGCTTATTTCGAGCCTGTCTGTGCGCATCATCCAGTAGCCAGCCCACTGCAGCCTGGACATTGAGGCCGGCGCCGGATTCGGTTAGACCGCGGCGCGCGTTCTCGGCCGTGAATCCCATATCAATCAGCTCGGCTACGGCCTTATCAAAAGGATCTGATGCTGCTCCCTGGCGAGTTGGCGGTAGATTCGACGGCATCTCGGGTTCGGAATCAGAGTCCTCGTCCTCGATTGGCTTTCCCGGCTGCGGTTGGGGTTGAGCAGCTTGGGTTTTGCGCCGAACCTCCTCCACAGGCCGGCCCAAATCTCCGAGGAAATCGTCATCGTCGTTGTCAAGGGGCTGCGGTTGCGACGCGGATGCGGTTTGGCTATTTCGCTTCGTCTTCAGCTGGTTCAGACCAAAAGGGTCATCATCGTCATCGTAGTCGCCCGCCCCAGCGGTGCTTGGTGTCGCCCACGCACTAGCTTTGGATAGGTCGGCAGGGGGAGGGTAGTGGCTCGCATTGTCAACTTTGGTATCCTTATTGAAAGCCGCGAAGAGATCGTCGTCGGCCTCATTGTTGTTGCCTCCGTTGGTGGCTCCTATGCCGCTGCTGGGGGACTGGACGGCGGGGGACATGGTGCGAGAGGCGGGAGTAGAGCGCTGTCCAATGGAGTCCCAGAACTGACCACCTCCATATTGAGACTGCAGCTGGGTTTTCTGTTCCTGTTCTTTCTTCTGCTTCTCAGCGGCCAGCTGCTCCTGTCGCTCACGCAGGCTCAGGTTTGCGTTGATCTTTGCGCCCCCGAAGTTGACGAGGTTGCTGAAGCTGTCGGCAGCGGGCTTTGAAGCCGTGTGTCGGAGATTAGCATTGCCTGAGGCAGCAGAGGGCTGGGCAGATAGGGGCTGGAGAGGCTGGAGTGGTGTCGAGCGGCCCGAGGGTTGCGGCGAGGGGGTTGGACGCAGAGAGGGATAGAAAGTCGGCGGGCTCATGGGATTCAGCGGCGGCTTGGTGTTGCTGCTGCTACCGCCCTGGCCGTTGCTGGCGGACCAATCGAGACCCGAGAGATCATCCATCGCATCCGTTCCGTCATGTCAAGATACGAAGTGTTCAAAGTGGTCAAAGTGCACCCTCCAGTGTGGTAGAGGCCGGCATTTCTGCCCGCGTGTTTCGTTTGTTGCGTTGCTCTTTGGCGCGCTGCACGGCGATGGAGACCTGACATGTCAGCACCCACAGTTACAGGCAGGGCCTTGAAATACTATACTAAGTATAGTATTGGCCTAATACTATACTAAGTACTGAAAATCTAGTACATTATTAAGTAGTACTTAGTAAATACTATGTACTAATTTGAAATGAAAATAAATGGGGCCGATAAGCGATAAGATAAGCGATAAGAAATTTTAAAGAAAAAAAAGAAGAAAAAATTAAGTTTTTAAATGATATTAAATTAGTTTTAAGTCCGATTAACGCCAAATTATACGTTTTAATATCGTAATTTTACGCTAGGCTTAATAATAATGACCGATTATTAATCCGGCTTTTAGTCAACTTATTACTATTAAATATTAATAATAGTAATAAATATTTTTAAAAAAAAGAAAATGTTTTAAATAGTATTAAACTAGGTTTAAGTCCGATTAACTCCGGATAATATGTTTTTATATCGTAATTTTACGTTAGATTTAATAAAATTACTTATGTTGGTTCATGGATATGTGGCTGCCACCTGCGGCAGTTGGCTGTAGCCAACTGACGTAAGGTGGTAGCCCTGGTAGCAGCCTGGTGGCCTGATTCAATGCCCGGCAACCCACGCCGGGATTGGTACCTCAGGCACCAGCAATGCTGTAGTATATAACCACGTACTACAGCCGTACGTAGCTCTACCATAACATCAATCAATCAACAACCATCATCAGTCACCACATCACCAGTATCGTACGTACGTAGTGATTAGGTGATTAGGTGATTATATTCACCCAACACTGATATCAGTGCTGGAAAGCCCAGCACACTGCTGGAAGACCACCAGCACAGATCAGCAAGGGACTCATTACACCTGTATACAGGTGGCGCCGACCTCTGCGCACCTCGCTGTCGCAGTCAGACGTCGCGATATCGACGATTTCGACACTGTTAACCCTCCCAGTCAGTCACTTGACGATAGTTGACACCTGACAGCGACGACGTCCCATCGTCACCGTCAGTCCGTCAGTCAACATCGTCAACAGCAGCAGTAGCGCCTCAGACCACCAGGTCTGCCGCTTCGATACAGCGCTATCGTCACCAAAAAGGCCTGTAGCACCTCAACTACAGCACCTTTCAAGCCGCAACAGCGCCCTTCAGGCCTCAACAGCAGCGCGTTGAGACCCTCCAGACCTCAACAGCGCCAGCGCAGCCTCAACAGTAGCGCCATCACGTTGAAGATAACGCCCTCCAGGCCTCATCTCCAGCGTGTTGAGACCCCTCCAGACCCCTCGGCAGCACCTTCCGCGGCACCACATTGAATGTAAGCCTTCAGCGCCGTCAGTCACCCTCACCACTGTACAGCAGCATCTTCAGCGCTGTCAGTTACCCCTTAGCACCTTCCCGCCCTCACGGCAGCCTCACCAGCGCCGTCACCCTCACCAGACGTCAGTCCAGACGTCACCTTCACCAGACGTCACCCCAGACGTCTCCATCCCTCAACAGACGTCACCACCAGACGTCAACAGTCGGCAAAGGTCCCGTCACCACCAGACGGACCACCAAAAGGACTATCACAACCGTCCTTTCAGACGGCTGTAGCACTCCCAGACGGACCATCAGCCCGTCACCAGACGCCAACAGCGCCGTCACCATCAGACGGCAGCTACCCTTCACCACTTCAGACGGCTGTAGCACTCCAGACAGCACCGTCACGGCAGTCACCACCAGACATCACCATCGTCACCGCTGCCAGACGTCCCCTCAGACGTCCCTGAGACGTCCCCACCAGACGTCACCTCACCTGACGTCCCTCTGACCCTCTGACGGACCACCGTCAACACCACAAGGCTCACGCAACAGAGCGTTCGAAGCCAACTTTGACGGCCCGTCATACCGTCATCTGCCCTCATCGACGGTAAAAGTTGACCCCTCGAAGACCGTCAACAGCTGACGGCAACGGCAACGTCAAGTCTGGAAGGCACCAGTCATCCCAGTGCCACCTGACGCCCGTCATCACCTATTTTGACTGTACGCCAGCGGCAACAACAGCGCCAACAGTCACCCACTTCAGTGACGCCATCGTCACCTCCGCAGGGCTCACGCAATACCGCGTTCGAAGACCACCCTCTATCTCACCGACGTTGACGGCCCGTCCCTAGACCGTCACACCCTCAAGATCCTCCCATCTCGACTGTCACCAGCTGACAGCAACGGCGAGACTGGGAGACGGCAAGAGATCGACCCTATCGATCACCTTCAGTCAACGGATTAGGCCCTCCAGTCACCACCTGGAAGGCTCCTTGCGATCCATCCCTCAAGAGACACCTGGCTGTCACCTGACAGACCAGGACTCCCATCACCGTCAGAGGCTTGGGTGCACCTCTGACCCGTCAAGAAGCCTTCAAAGGCACGCACCCACCACCACCTAGTAGACGAGGCCCTTCACACCTCACACCACCTGGTAGACGAGGCCCTGACCTCACATCACCGTCACCAGAAGCCCGAGATCAAGGATCTCACCACCTGGCCGTCACCTGGAAGCCAGGACCTCCATCACTTCAGAAGGCTCGGAAGCACTTCTGACACCTGTCACCATGGACGACTTGGTGGCACGCTTGTTCCCTGCCTCCGTGCGCAAGGGCACTCCGTGGGAGCACCTCCAGCCGGCTTCACCTTCACCACATCCACCGGGCAGCTACCCGGCACCCGACTACCCTGTCAACCCTCCACCTGTCAACCAGGCTCCAGTCATCCCTCGTGACTACCAAATTCAATGCCTGCAACAGGACCTCGCAGCTGCCAACGAGACCAACAGCCAGCTCCGGAGAGCCCTGGCAGCTGCCAACGATGAGATCGACCAACTTAAGGACGATCTTCAGGTCAAAGATAGAGCCCTGACAGCTAGCAAGAGATTCGGAAACCACCTTTCGGATGCCCTGACAGCTGCCAACTATAATAACACACAACTCCAAGGCCACCTCAGAGACAAAGATGACGCCCTAAGAGTCAAAGATGACTCCTTGACAGCTGTCAACGAGCAACTTCAAGGCCTCCTGAAGGGAGATGACACCCTACAGTCACTCCATGAGGCACTGAAGACCAAAGATAACGACCTGACAGCTGCCAACCTGATGATCCAGCGTCTCCAAGAGACCCTCGAAACCACTAGGAAGACTTTGACAGCTGCCGATATGAAGATTTGCGAGCTTGAAGCTGACCTGTATGTCAAAGATGACACTTTGACAGCTGCCAACTTGACGATCCAGAAGCATCAGAAGGACTTTCAAGCCCTCGAGACGACCTTGACAGCCGTCAATAAGACCATGGAGACAGTACGCTCTGAGATGACAGCTGCAAACAAGATTAGCGATGAGACTATCCAACAGCTCCACGATGACCTCAAGGTCAAAGATGACACTTTGACAGCTGCCAACAAGGACAAGGACGACGCTATCCAACGCCTTCAAGAGACCCTCGCAGCAGCCACCAAAAAGGCTGAAGATAATGACGCCCTGACAGCCCTCACCAAAAAGGCTGAATATCTCCAAGACGACTTGACAGCTGCCACCAAGCTGAACCATTACCTCCGGAAGGACCTGGAAGCGAGAGATCAGGCC